>JAQMCX010000047.1:6700138-6788498 GCA_029814765.1 Acanthurus leucopareius
TGTGTGTGTGTGTGTGTGTGTGTGTGTGTGTGTGTGTGTGTGTGTGTGTGTGTGTGTGTGTGTGTGTGCGCGCGCGCATGTCTGTGTGTGTGTATTGGTGGGTTGGTTAGCCAGTGGGATAAGGGGATAAGCAGTTGAATGTTGATCCCTCTACACTCAGGGTCACCAGGCCTCACGTGCCCGTCTCTGCTCGTGCATCCTCGGATTCAGTCTCTCTCTGTCTCAGATGTTTGGTTTCTCTCTCTTCTCTCTCTTAAGCTGTCACTTTCTTTTACCACAGGCATCATCTCTTTGCGAGGCTAGAGAGATGTTTTAAATTTTGCCTTGTTTGCTGTCCCTTCTCCACATCCTTTCTCATTTCATCCCTGTTTGTGTGTCTGTCTTAGTTCTGTCCTCACACGTTACTGAGGGTCTTAATCCTTGGTACTGATTAACAGTGTTGTGTCAAAGGTCATCAGCTATCTGTTACAAGCTAGTTTTAATCCTTAGATGTCTTCACTGATACAGCTCAGGGTTCTCCTACATTAGCAACACATCCTCATACCTGAACAATAGAGAAAGGATGAGTATTGATTTTGAATTGTGGGTTAAGTTAAGTCTTCGAAGCGTTTAAATTATGAACACCAGCATCCTGGAAAAAAGTCCTGTGTTTGTTGGACTGATTTTTCTACCCCTTTCTCCATTAAATGCAGACTTTTTTGTCATTTGTACGGCATCAGCTTACCTCTTTTGCTCTCAGTGTGATACCATGGCATTAGATGTGACTGCCTAACAGTTAAGAAATGGGTTGTAATTACCCGCTTGCACAGACGACCTATACATCCATTATGGTGGTGAGAATAGACTGTTATGTAGTGTGATCATCTAATTAACTAGCTCACTAATGTTTTAATATATTATTATCAATTTCATAGTCTTCAGTGCATTCCTATTATTTGGTGACAATTTGAGGAATTTTAGAACTAAATATGTTTTTCTTTTTTTTTAATCGTAGTAAATTTCAGAATTACAGCAAAAACATGTTAGGAAATGAATGATCGGGGGGTTATTGGATATAGAGGCTTTAAATACATTTTATTTATATACTTTTATTTTTATTCTTCTCAAGCCATTTGTGCTTTTTTGTTGTTTCTTCACTTTAAAAATTGGCAGAAGCTTTTCTCTTGAGACTCCTCTTTCATACCTTTTTAGTGTTTCTTTGTGTCTGACTGCCTCTCTGGTAATTCAGGTCGTAGTCGGCTCTTTCCTTCCAGTTCTCTGTCAATTAAGCTGTTTTAAAGTTTCAAAAAATGGTGACCTTTGTCTCTTCTCTCCACATCAACCTCTGTTAGTCTTTGGCTAATGACTTTATCTGGTTATAATGACAGGAATGATTCACTGCTGTCTGATCACAACCTTTTCTCTAGCTCTTATTAATGCTGTCAGTCCCCTTCCCAGTACTCTTTATTAGAAAAAAACATGTTCCCTGACATCTGACACTGAAGAGGCCATAACTTTGATGTTCACATCATTTTTTAGTTGTACTTTGTTGGATGGTTACAAATTTGGTGGCGTCCTCTGACAACATATAACCACATCAAATACCAGTAATAATGTCATACAAATGCATTGAACACCTGACTTTTACTGATTCAAGGCATGTTTGTTTAATTTTTAGTCTTTAATTAGAGGCAAAGCCAGATATTTAGAAGCTTTAAGGAAAGTTTGAGTTTCCCGGACACCATTACAATGTTAAAGTTGTAATCGTGATAAGTTTGGTATGACACAATGCATGAACTATGCACATATTCAAAGATTAATTAGGACAGAGAAAACAAATATCTAAAATGTATGACAAATTGCAGAGGAAACAATTTAATTAACCCTTTCTTTATATTTGTTATTCAGAGGGTCTCATATGCCTCATCTCATTTTTCTTTTGATTTTCTATAATTGGATACATTTTTTAAACCTGGATTATCTGAAGTTGTGTTGATCACTGTTTCCTCTCAGCATCTGCAGAACAGAAAAATAACATTAAACATAAAGAACAAGACTGTTTTTTAAATTTAAAACTGTAAACCATGGAACAATTTTGCCTAACAAAATAGTGACTCCTGACAGTGGCGGAATAACCGATTAAAAAAGACTGAGATCTGTTATTTTAAGAGCATCATCAATAATTAATGCAGCATGAAAAAAAGTACATAATGTGACAATATTCATTGTTCAGCATGCTTAAGATGTGTTTTACCACATCCAACAAGCAGAAAATATCAGTGAACCAAGGTGTTATAGACCATATGAAGTGAAAGGTGGGACAGCAATGTTTCTAGTCTGTGTACAGATCTTCTCAGTGTAAAAAGTCATGTTTCACCTGTGGTCCTCACCTTTTGTTCTGCTGTGTGCCCCCAATGCTCCCTGAGCTGCTCAATCCATAATTTCCATCAAGCCTTGTGCTTTGTATAACAACACACGCTTCACTTCCCCCTTGTCTTATCTCCCCTCACATTTTTTCAATATCTTTCTCTGCTCCTCAATGCATGATGGCTGTGTGTAGGTGTGCACACGTGTGTTTGTCTGTGTGTGGTGTCTGAGTGATAAAAATAAACCATTTCATTCCCTCTTACAATACAAACCATTCCCTTAATAATGGATGGGCTTTGATGGAGGGCATATGCCAGAGTGGGACCTAAAACATCAAGATACCACACATGCACACACCCTCAGTGACTCATACACACACATACATGCACAGGAAATTACACATCTGTTCTGCAAGTAAGAGACCGGTTTAAAACTAACTTCACGGATGGACAATGTCAGACATATTTATAATCCTATTTAAGGTTCATGTTTCATGATTTCAATTGAATAATATCATGTGTTAGTGTATTAAAATCTATATCTAGATTTTAATACATTTTCTTATATATTCAATTTGTGTTTTCCTCTGAGTCGGCATATCCAGGTCTGACGTGTCATGTTACGCAATACATCACCTTTGATGGCTGAGGTTCACTGTGGCCTTCAGGGACTCGTGTTCCCAAAATGCCATGATGTGACAAGAACAAGGTGCACCAGAAAAAACAGAGAAATGCTCCAAATGGCGCTTTCTCCATTATGGTTGTAAACAAGGGAGGCTGTGGAGTTAAGATGGTAGGACACAAACAGTAAAAGGCCTGCGCGTTTCATAATCATGTCATATCAAAATACTTTACATGGAGAAAATGAATTTGAAATAAAAAATCAATGTAAAAATTATTGTGTGAAGCCAAAAGCGCACACACAAACACACAGACACACAGACACACATATTCCACCGAGCCTCTCCCACCCACCCTCATCACTCCATCATCCCAGCTGTGAAGTGTCATCAGAGATGACTGACAGCCAAACTGAGGCTTGTATGAATATGAATGGTGCTGTAAATATGAATATGCAAATGAAGAGAGGAGACAGTTTGCCTGCTGTCTTCTCCTTAAGACAGATCTGTCAGAAAATGACGGCAATCATCCTTCAACCTCACTACTTTAGGATAACACTGGCCCGCTTACTGACCTGATGGAAGAGGAAAAGTGCTGTACTGTGTCAGAATCTGGCCAAAGCTAAAACTGCTGTGCCAGTACTCAACTTAACAGGAGTTTTATAATGTAGACCAATTTTTATTTTGCTTTGTTGAGTAGAGAAATCATCAACATAAGGCTTTTTGAGATCATTGATTGGCCCTTTAAGTATCAAAAAAAATAGCATTAACTTAAATTCAAATCACCCTACTTACTGTATGTTGGGATGAGACATAAAATGTCTCATAGAGACGATGTTTGATACAACTGTTTAAGCAGCAGCACAGACCAAAACTTCATTAATTCACATCTCAATATTCAAGTCTCAAGTTAAAACCACTACGATGCAGCTGATCTGTGTTCAGTAATGCAAAAGAAAAAAAATAAAACGTTTGAAAGTCAGAAAAGCCATGTGTTCATGTCAGCTAAATTTTTATACATATATGGGTTTATGTAACAACATACTGTAAGAATATTTTTTTAGAAATAATTATCACATTCTGATATGAACTCAAATCCCAACATCCTTTACTACCTCTGATTTGAATGAATCACATTTGTGATACACTTAACTTACACCTTAACGACCACATCATCAAACAAAAACAACCTTTGTGTTTATGTGACCGCTGAAGGAATTCAGAGTGAAACAACACCTCCTGCTCCGTTCCTACAATTTCAGTAATCAAACCTATTCTCACATCATCCTTAACAGCATGGTACAGCAATAAAAACACACAAAAAATATCCTACACATTGTTATTATTCCCCATGACTAAGTATTAGAGAAATACATGCCTTTGCCTCTAAGGCACAATGGGAGGAGTTTTTCCATCACTGCGTCTGTTTTCTTGTACCCGCTGTTCTTCACTGAAATTATAGATTGCAATATTACCTCCTCTCCCTCCATGACACAAGCTGTTGGCATCAATATGTTGCCATGTACAGTAAACCATATACATAAACACACTTACAGGCATTTTCTATTTCTGTTGCTGTCTTAGAAAAACCTTGCATTTTAAAAGCAGGTTAATAATACACAACATTCCTATTTTTAAAAAATGTGTTTTTTAAATTGTCCAATCTGATTCAGTTTCATGTCAATCTACAGTTGACTAAAAGGAATATGTTAAAATATACAGAAGAAGAATTTAATAGTTGATAGTAATAGCCACCATCATTGAATAGACAAAAAAAATGAGCATCGCCTCCACGAACAAAGTCTGCAGCTTTAGGCCTTTTTGTGATTCTCATGCCGATTTGAGTGTTTCCTCTGAATTTTCTGTAGTTAATGTGTGTTTCTCTGTTTCTACAGCGAGATCAATCATCTGGAGTCAGGTCTGGTGGTGGAGCTGTGGAATAAAGGTTTGATATGGGACACTATGATCGGCACAGCACTGATACCCCTGGACACCATTCGACAGTCTGATGAGGTAACACACTCCCAGCAGAGAAACACCCTCCCTGTTCGTCCTCACACACAGAAACACAAGGGTCTTAAAGCTGTCTGTGGAGTCAGACACAAGATTAAACATTATAATCAGCAGGTGTGACAAAATGATCTCAACTTCATGTTTACCAAGAAGTTTTTTCTGACCTTTCTAGCTAAGGCCTCAACCTTATCAACCAGCCATCCTGTAGGACAGACCTGAAAAACTGTGAACCCATCCTTTGATCATTCATGACCTTTAAACTTTGACACAAAACTGTTTCTGTAAATACCAAGAAATTTTCCTGCGCCTCTGTGATGATGGCCCTTTGATCCAAGAAATAGCACATTTTGAATCATTTGATCAAACAACAACCAGACAGATGCCGTCATTCGCCATTTTGGTTAACATTGCTTTTATGCTAACAGGAAGACACACTGCTGTTAACGTCTCTGGGGGTTTCTTGTGTTTTTCCTAGAGTGCTGCCTCCACTACCAGCCCTGTCAAACCACCAGATTAATATCAGTGTGATCAAAATTAGCTGTATTTAATAAGTTGTTTATTTATAGATGGTCATTAACAAGATAAACAACACATAACACACCGTAGGCGGAAATGCTACTTTTTCATAGACTAAATTGATTATAATAATGTTATTATTGTTATTAAATTTAGCATTGAACCAGTGGTTGTGCTGGTCATGGCCATAAAAAATGTCACAATACATTGCTGACACTTCTGTTCTTTTTAGCCAAACGGGAGATACAGAGCATGTCAGTAAAACTTCATATTTCTTACTTGCAGCTAAAATGATTGTTGTTTTTCATTGCTGATACATGATGTGATCTGGATGTGTCATTAAGGTCCACAGCCTCTCTTTACTTGTCTTTTTAGAGGCAAAGAAATGACCTTTGCCAGCCTTCACCAACTTTTGCTGTTGTTTCTGAACTTATGGATAAGCATTAAAATAAGGAAAATAAACTTAATATATTTATAAATGGAGTTTGTGCTTCTGAGGCTGTCCAAGCTCACAACAACTTTCGGAATAAACACAGACACTCTTCCATCCACATTTCAGTGCTTGCCTGTTAAAACACCATCCTTACCTGTCAGCTAGGTCTTAAAATGACTCCCACAGGTGGCCAGTTAGAGGCAGTTGTCGACTCATTTCGATGCGCTGCAGGCAGGCAGGCAGGCTTTTCTCTCCTCTCCACCTCATCACCTTTACTTATGAGTTTTAAAGCCAGGCAGCAAGCACATGTGCCATCATTAATAATGCAGCCCCCAGTGTTTGACTTCTCCTCTTAGACCTGCTAGTGTTGTTCTTTGCTTCTTCATCTGCCGTCTTCGCTCAGGTTTATTAAATAGCATCACTCCTCAGCCCACCTGTGCCCTAAATCACAAATGTCGACACTTTGATTCTCAATGAGTAAATGTATCTCTTCTTCTTTTTTTGCCCTCCTTCCTTCACTCTTGGCCTCTTTTTTATCTCTTATTCTTTTCTGTCTTTTTCAGGAGGGACCAGGAACTTGGACGTCTCTTGACTCTGAGGTGTTAATGAGAGAGGATGAAATCTGTGGTACCTCCAACCCAACTCCACACCAAGTGCTGCTGGACACCCGCTTTGAGCTGCCCTTTGGTATGCAAACGTTCAAAAAAATACACATTCTCTCCAACAACAACATTATCAATACAAATGCATAGTCAAAAAGCCAGCAGTTTAACTACCATTTTTAGGTTCACATAGGAAAAACACCAAACTTTAATCGCCATGAACACACGCTAAGAGCTGAAGAAGGAAAAATCCATTTCCAACCTTTAATATTCTAACAGCATATATCAGTGTATCTTAATGATCTCAAAACAACATTGAACAACCATCTTGTATAATAAACCTGAAGCTTATAACTAATAACAACACCTTAAGTCTAAACAGGAACCATCACTTTTAACTTTAACAGAATGATAAGTTCTGATAGAGCTCTACAATTCAGCATAATTATATGACAATAATTTTTTTTTTTTTACCTATCAACATTTGATCTAAGAAAAACTGTGCAGACCACACAAAGCATACTTACAGGTCGATTTTGTAGGATTTAGGCAACTCTGATGACAAAAATGGAATATAAAATTCATAAATATGTTTTCCAAGGTGTTCCTTTTCACATCTACATAAGGAGATCCTTTTCCACTGAGTTCAGCATGTTTTTGCAGTAGCCCAAACAGTGACTCCAGAGAAGTCCTTTTGCTTTTCAGTGATACCTGAAGGCCACTGTGTGTCCCGTTGCATGCTTGGAGAGGCAGAAGTGAGGGGAGGGACATTCAGTTAATTGCAGTTTTCCAGCCTAACCACCAGATGCCACAAAAAAACCCTTTCTGGTTATTACACTAACTTCTCCAGGCGCAGTTTACTTCTCCTAACAGCTGACTTGTGTTCGGCTACCATGGTTTATTCCCCTGGGCTTCTTGTCCAGCCCCCGTATATTAGAGCCTGGTGAAGTACCACTGAAGGCTCATGAAGCTTTAATGAAGTGTCTTCACAGCAGCAATTTGGTTTCCCTAAATATTCCTCAGCACTTTTTTTTTTTTTTTCATTCTTGCTCTTTTATATTTATCGAGTGTGACCTCCTAAACAGCAGCATTTCTCAAGACCATTTTATATCCTCAGCAAACTCTATATCTGAGGGAGCTGTCTGAAGTGTCTGCCCTTGAGGTGCTCTGTCTTTCTTCTTGTACCTTCTGGCTCTCTATTTATCAAGGCTCCCCTGGTGTCAGAAAGGCACTGGTTCATGCTGCTGTCCGCTCATCTTGACACAAAAGCCAGTGTCTGAAGATGGAGATAAGATACTCGTTTCTCTGTTTTAGCAGACACTCACAAATGCTTTCCAAAAAGTCAATCTGACACCCAGTTTACATCAGAGGTAATCAATAGTGAACCACATCTTTCTGGTCGTTGCACATCAGAATGAGTCATTCTGAAACACATATTCATATTCACAAACATATGTTATAAAATTACCTGCATTTAAAAAAAAAATAAAAATGTTTGTCTTATCCCTCTGAGAATAACATCAAAAACAACAGCGTATTGAATTTCACACACAGTTATACATGAAAAACTCCTGGCTTTAGTTACTCCAAAGCTGTTAAGAGTGAGCCATATTTTATTCTAACACTCAGTCTTTGTGCGTGGATTTTAAGTTTATTTATTGAGAGGTAATATATATTACAAAAAAAGAGGTTAAGCATTTTAGATGTTCCAAAAGTACAGCGTGGAACCAATTTAACTAACTTTCAAGTGTTGAAGCAATCAAAATACTCTTATATTTAAATTTGTAAATCTTTAGACTTGAGCTTGGCCAGGCACTCATGTGCTCTTAGACTTTTCTTAAAAATACACATTTAATTGAATTGTATTTCCAGTATGATCACTAACTTAAGTTGTTTGATAACTATTTTTCTTGGGGAAACTGTCACCACACATTTACATTTTCCTGCCCTCATCCTTTTTTCGTCATCTATTCTAACTTCTCTTTTTTTCTGGCTTTGGGGAGTACCTGTGTCCCCCTTGAAGTGGCTGGCTGTTCTATTTCTGGGAAACCTCCTCATCAGCTATTAAAGACACATGAATATAAGATGGGAGCACATCAACGAACGTGGGTGGAAGAGGACAGGATAGGACAGGGAGCATGGAGGAGAGGTGGAGGGAAGGGTGGAGCTACAATAACTATGGTCTTTCTTCTTGCACTTTGTCTGACATTTTATGCATCGACCTGTCCTTTTTCCTCCAGTAATTGCCTTTTCTCCTTCTAAACCCTGCTTCCATCTGTACATCTACTTCTTAACTCCACGTGTTTGCGTCTACTCCATTTTTTCCCGCACTCACCACCCTCTCATCAACTCTCCTCCACACATTTTCCTGTCTTAAGTTTATTTTATCAACATATTTCTTCATTCTTATCCATCTGTCCAGATATCCCAGAGGACGAGGCTCAATACTGGACCAGTAAACTGGAGCGGATCAACACTATGCGGATACATGATGAGGTAAGTGTCTAAAGAAGTCTATTTCTTGTCAAGTCACATTTAGGATGCTATTAGAGAAGTTAAATCAAAGTTCAGTCACAAGTCTCAAAGGGGATCTCAGTGCTGAGAAAACAGTTTGAAATCTCAACCAGGGGAGATTTTCCTTTTTCAAAACTAAGATTTAAAAAGGTGCTTTAGAAACTCATGTACTGTAACCTGCATCCATCAATACTCCAGAAATTAATATAAGTTGTAAGAGCAGAGGAAAAAGTGGAGGAAATTTTGATGTTTTCAAAGATTCTATACCTTCTCATTTTGGAGCTTGAGTGCAGCAGTTCAGCATGCATGCAGATGAAAATTAATTTTCTATTGTAGAAATTTTAATTAGAACAGAAAGTGTTTGCAGGTTTCATGAGATCAATAAATAACCCACCTGAAATCTAAAAGGGTTTGTTATGATTTAACTCAATTTTAGAGAAATTAACTTTAATGTGCTCTTTCAAATCACTATGTAGTTTCGTATTATGACGCAGCATTCCCTCTTCTTAGTAATGTATGAATTTGTGTTGGCTCTCTTCTGCCATCTAATGACAAGCAATAGTTACTACATGACCTATAAATACTGCACTGACATTTCATTATGAAATCACTTTCCTTGGTTTTCCGTCACTGATGCCCCCCCTTGACACCCATTTGTTTCCATTTTCCCTTTTGGCAGTATCCACTTCAGGAAGAAGTTCAGAGAAGACAGATGTCCTCTGTGCCCTCTCAATGCTGTGAGTGTATTGTAAAAATAAAAATTTGGTACATGCCATTGCACTTTCACATACACGTTTATGTGTTCGTATCACTGCACATTGATTAATATGATATGAACAAACATATTATTCCCCTTTTTCTTCTTTTTATTGTGAGAGGTTCAAGTTATATCAAATCAGCCACCAGTCAAGTGTTTGCATTTTGGCTTTAACTTAAAACATGCCTCAGTAACAGCACATTGTAATTGAGTCAGAGTCCTCGTTGAATTCTAAAATATCAAGCTTGCTATTTACAAACTAAAGTATAAAGTTTGAATGCACCAGCCACTGTGAATGCTATTTAAAAAGAACTTTGTTTCTTATTTGTTATGTAGTCATTACATTACTTCATGTGACTTGTTTACATTGTTCAACATGGCTTAATTTTTCTAAATCTCTTAATAAGAATTACCATTCATCATTTTCATCAAAATTCACAGATTTTACATCTTCACTCAAGTTCATTTGGCCATCATCAGTTACTTTGCTTGATTCTTCAATAATGAAGTTAACTTTTCTTCCTGACCTCTTTGTACACTTGCCTCCCTGCCACCAGGCAGTTGGAGTTATTTCGGATGGAATGACCAGCAGAGTACGTATAGTGGTTGTTTTTTTCCTCTGTGACTTGTCATTCACTCCACTTCTGCATGCTACAAGACTGCTCTTGTCTTGTCTTTTGTATAAGGACCATTGCATGTTTGGTCTGTATGTTTCGTTTGTCCTCATTGTATTTTAAAATTCCAAATTCTGTATCAGGAAACAAAGTCAAAACATGAGGGAACGTGTGGGCAGCAGTTTTTTAGACATAATTAATGTAGCATTTGGTACATTAAACCCATTGCTTGTACGTCACTTGGCATTCATGCTTTTGTATCACATGCCTGCAACCACTAGAGGGAGCTCTTTGTTCAAAGGAGTCTTATTGTTTGGAAGACTTACTTACGTCACAGCAGTGTCCTAGCAGACCCTCTCTTATACTGCCTCCCTGAAAATGAGCAGTGACATCCTGCATGACGACAGTACAAATGTGATGTTTAAATTAATTGCCCTTTTTATTTCTTGCCAGTTTCTTTGCCATGTCTGCAGTTCAAAAGGAGAGTGGGTGTAGAATAAAATTTCACAGTAATATTAACCAGTGATTGGAGCCAGAGCTATTCTATCTCATTAAACAAATGAATTAACAGGAGGAGAGTATTATTTTGAAATTAAAAGGAGCTCTTGGAGTTAATTTTTCATTAATATTTTGAAAGAATAACATTTTTAAAGAAATTATCTTGTTTGTGTTTTCTTGAACTGTTTGGGTTTGTCTTTGCTCAGCTTTCGATGACCATGATAGTGCAGTGGATGACCGGGACAGTGATTATCGCAGTGAAACTGGCAACAGACCTCCAAGGTTCCACAGCACCTCCCAGACAAATTCATCAGTGCATCAATACCCTATTGGGCGCAAGGTCCAACATCAGACCCTGTCCAGGGAGTCTGACTCAATACAAAGCTATGAGCTAGACTATAGAGAAATGAGGGGGCCCAGGTAAACACACACCCACTCACTCACAAGAACATGCAAAGACACACCTCTCTGCCCTCATCACTGCAATACCAGTTGAAAATAATTTGTTTTCATGAGTAAGTGCTTTTTGCTTTGAGGTGTAAAGTTATTAAGAGCAGCAGAATCAACTGATGGAGTTTTTGAGACACTTACATAACAAATCGACCACAGTCATCAAAGATGTATAATGTAAAGGCAGAAGTGGCACAGGCTTAGATAGTTGTGCTTTAGAACATATGACACTTGTAGCATTATTGTAGTTGTTGATATATAAAATGTGTAATCAAGTACATTTGATCTCTCTGAAAAATAAATGTATAGAAACTATGAAATCTTACAAAGTAGCTAACAAAATACCACTCTTCTACATTTCTGCTTTGTTTTCATTTGCTATTCAGTTTCTTTATTTGCATGAGATCTTTCTTTATATGATCTGTTGTTTTTTTTCACTGAAGACTAATCTTTCTTTCTTTCTGTTTCTTTGCATTCTGCTTCCACTGCTTCCTTATGGCACTTTTTTTGTCTTGAATCCAGGGGTTCAAACAGTAAGAGTAGAGTCAGAATAATTCCTGTTGACTCAGGTATGGGTGTGGAGGATTGGGAGAGCAAATATAATGTGCCTAACTCAGGTGTTTTGGATGATTACTTGGATGCTGAGCAGAAAATGTGGGAGGATGAAGATAAAAGCATCATCTACCGTATCAGTGACAACCCATATGAGCCCAAAGGCAGCAGGTTCTATCAGACAGTAGAATGTGATGCACTGTCTCCTGAGGATATAGGGGAGGCAACTGGCAGTCCACGCAAACAAAGGCATGGCTTTGGTAGTGGAGAAGTACGTTTAGTCTATAAGGAAGCTGGCAGCTTTGAGGATGAATTTTCACCTCCTGAAATTGATATAATTCCCTCTGTCAAACAACAACGGCAGCAGACAGACAGAGAAGGTCTACTTTACAAGACCAGACTTTGGGCCAAAACTGCCTTAGAGGACACACTTGAGAGCTATGCAGCGTTTCGTGAGGAGGAAGCTGCTCGGGAAGAGGCTGCAGGGATCAGGGGGAGAAGTGAATATGGCTCGGTTGGTTCAGATGAGATGCAGTATTCCTTTGGATCTGAGGAGGAACTAGATGACCTGACATTCACTGAAGGTGATGCCAGTTATGAATATGAAAGTTATTATTACTCTGGCAAGTTTATGTCACCTTTTGGAGGACAAGGCTATGCAAGCAAAGGGAGAGCAGCTCGTGGACAAGATCCAATGTTGTCTCCTGTAGAGGAGCCAAGTGATGAATATGTAGATGCAATGGGTGAGCTGCAAAGCCTCGTTCATTCAGTGTCTGAGTACCTTGCTGTAAAAGAGGAGGAGATCAACAAGTATGAATCATTGCCTAAACCAACTAGAAGAAAACTCCCGGCACTGCCAACTGATGCTAAAGTTGTCAAACCAGAGGACAGTGATAGCAAGGAAGTCAAACCTGAAGTAAAAGAAGACAGTGCTGTTGAACATGGTATAGCTGGAGTAAAGAATGCCATGAGCTCTTTATTCAGTACAATAACAGGATCAAAGCCTACCGCTGAGGTAGAAGCCCCTAGCACAATTCCATCACCTCAACCACCACAGGCAGACTCTGGTATTTCAAAACTGCTCTCCTTTATCCCTAAAGCTGGCACCGAAGCCACGGAAACCTCTGGTTCTACTGCAACAGATCCACCGACTTCCCAAGCATCAGCTCAACCTGAGTCTGGCATTTCAAAGCTGCTTTCTTTTATTCCCAAAAGTGGTGGTACTTCCCCACCAGTAGCCATTGTTCCTCCTGCCTCACAGGAACCCACAACAGAAAAAAAGTTTTCTCTTCAGTCTCTTTTGCCATTTCAATCTTCTGAATCAAGTAGGCAAGCCCAAGCTGATCAGGCATCAACACATATTGGCACAGGGGCACAAGGTAGTGCAAGCACTGCTAATCAGCCTACATCTGGGTTAGATTCCGTGTTAGGAAGGCTAAGTCCTTTGAGGCTTTTTTCCAGTGCGCCGCCATCTAGAGAACCATCACCTCAGCCATCACCTCAGCCATCAGAGCAAAGAAGTGCATCTGCTGCAAGTAATGAATCCCAGCAAACATCTGTAAGCAGAGCCACAAGTCCCAATATAGAGGGCTCAAAAGGAAAGCAACAGTTATCAGGTGAGATGAGACCAGCTTCAGGGAGTGGATCAGTTGATCTTATGCCAGACACAGGAAGTGGATCAATTGAGCTTTTGCAGGAAACAGGAAGTGGGTCCGTAGAGCTTCTTCCAGAGACAGAGTCATCAGGTGAGCTACCTGACATTCAGCAAAGAAGAACATCTGCAATATCTGAACCAAAACCTGAGAACAGTTCTGATGAAACAGGATTCTTTAGTCCTTTTAAGAAATCTATCTCTACCCTCATATCAACAGTTCCTCCAGAAAGTTCCTCACAGTCTGACACAAAGCCTGCAGAGGAGTCATTTTTAGGTGGCAAATTAAAAATTCCATTTTTCTCTACTGAAAATATTTCCACAACAACCCCAACTAAAACAGAAGGAGGCATGCTTTCAGGAATTCTTAAATTTGCATCTGGTGAAGATGCCAATACTCCACCAAAAAGTCCTTCCCCTAACCCTGCAAGAACTCCCTCCCCAAGCCGTGTTGCACTACTTGACAGTGTACCAAAAGGGAACACAGAAACTGGCTGGTTTTCCAACCTTTTTAAGGTAGCTCCAAGTGAACCTGTAAAGGAACCTGCAAAACCACAAACACCTCCCACTGTTACACTAACCAAACCCAGTGGTCAAACTGAGCCACATATTGAACAAATGGCCCCTGAAACTGCGGATAGCACTGTCTGCAGAACAGATTTGTCTCAAGAGCAAACATCATCTGAAAAAGATCCCCTCATCAAAACAGATGTCAAACTTGAAGCAGACATCACATCTAAAGATCAAGAGTCTTCCAAGCCTGGGGAACAAGCCAAATCACAACCACAAGCCTCCCAAACTCAAGGAATCCTTTCTGGATTGTTGAAACTAGGACAAACAGAGGACGGGTCATCTGACAAGAAAGCCCAGGGAGGAGATAGTCAGCCACAACAAGGTGGGCTATTTTCAGGCCTATTTTCTTCCCCTTCTGCATCTCCTCCCCAAACACAACAGAATTCTGCTGCACAACAGTCAGGAGGGCTGTTGTCTGGGTTTTTAAAATTTGCCTCTGATAATGTTTCTGCCTCTACAAATCAGTCACTGTCAACTTTGCCAGGAGGTCAGTCTCAACAAATTCCAACTGGAAGGCAAGGGCAACCTGCTGCTGCACAGCCAACCCCTGGAGGAGTCCTCTCTGGGCTCTTGAAAAAAGCTACAGACACAGTGACTGGCCCTCAGCCAACTCAGTCCAGTCAAGACTCACAACCATATCCAGCTGACCATCCAGCAAAAACAGGAGACCCTGAACAAAACTTGAGTCAAGGATCCACTCTTCCCCAGTCAGCAGGGATTATTTCAGAATCAAATAAATTAGGTTCAACGGAGGCAGCTCCCCTTGACAAAAAACAACCTGAACACCAACAAGGACCTGTAGCCTCAGACAACCAACAGAAACAACCCGACCCAACAACAGAAAAACCGAATCCTGGTGGATTGTTTGGGGGTTTGTTGAAACTCACAGAAACTGCTACACAGCCACCAAAAGGACCACTGGTGACAAAATCTACACAACCAAATCAGCAATCAGGTAATATGTTGTCAGGGCTTTTAAGCAAGATTGTAGAACCTAATCCTACTCCATCTCAGCTACAATCAGAGTCTGGTGCTCAAGAGACTAACCAAAAACAAGCGCAGCAAGCACCTCCTCAACAAGGAGGCTTTCTCTCTGGTCTGTTTGGAATTGGAAGTCAAGACACTGCTTCTGCAAACCCACCCCAGCCCTCACAAAATCAGCAGCAGAGTGGTCCATCCAAGCAGCAACCTGGCAATAAACAAAACCTTCAGCAGAAAAACCAAGTCCCTCAACAGCAGCCCTCTAGTAGTCCTGGAGGGATGCTCACTGGATTATTAAACAAAATTGCAGATGCAGGCCCCCCTCAGTCTACAGCTGGGAGTCAACCAGAACAGCAACAGGGACAAAAAGCAGGCCCTAAGCCGACCCAGCAACCACCTAATCAACAGGGAGGATTTTTCTCTGGGCTTTTTTCAGCAGGTCCTTCCCCTCCAGCTCAGCAGCAGCCACCAGCCAACCGACAGCAACCCCAACAGAGTAACAGACAGCCTCTGCGGCGGCAAAACCAGATACCTCCACAACCTGCTGCCTCTGCATCAGAGTCACAGCAGGGTGGACTATTGTCAGGGCTTTTTAATAAGTTGGCACCTACAGATAATGCACAACAACAGCCCACCCCACAGACTGGGTCTCAACAGGGTAATAAATCAAACACTGTTGGACCTGGTCAACAATCAGCTCAAGCCAGTCAGCAAGGAGGATTCTTGTCTGGTCTGTTTGGTCAGACATCACCTCAAAACCAGCAACAACCTGGCAAAGTGGCGAGTCCTCAACAAACAGCAACTCAGCAGCCTAGCCAAGGTGGAGGCTTGCTTTCAGGTATTCTGAAGCTTGCATCTGGTGAAAATGTACCACAGGAACAACAATCACCTCAACCTGCTAAGGCAGACCAACCATCTATTAAATCAGGACAAAATCCAGCCCAATCTGAAACAGGGGGATTATTCTCTGGCCTGATGAACAAAATTTCAGATGCTGTGGAACAGACATCATCACCTTCGGATCTGGGGAACCCTCAAAAAACACAGCAACAACATCAGACACGTGCAGGACAGGGGCGACCACAGATTCAGAGAACTAAACCAGTCGACGTGCATTCCTCTCAAGATGTTGCCACAGACAAGGATTTAAAAGGTCCATCTCAAAAAGGTCTCCTCTCAGGTCTTTTTAGTGTCACAGAGGAGCCATCATCAAAGACACTGCAGCCATCAACCCCTCAGCCTGGGAAGGAGGAACCAAAAACCAGCACAAGTAGCACGTCTCCTAGTTTATTATCCAACATTTTCAAAACAGGCTCAAATGACAGTAACACTTCTACTCCAAGAAAGGAAACCGAAAAAGGCATTCTTGATCGTCTACTACCAAAGAGTAAGGAGGATATAACTACAAGTACAGCAACTGTCACAACTGGTGGGAGTGCCGGTACTACTGTTGTTGATACCAACAGAGAACCTCAGCAAGCTCAGGAATGCCAAGATCCTACAATTTCCTCAACCCAACGTTATCTTGAGGAAATTCAACGTCTCTTGTATGGAACAGCAAATGAGTATGGTTACAAGGATCTTTTGTACAACTTTACAGAGCATGGTGTTATTCCTCCAGAACTTTATGAGCATCAGTGTCTCATAGAAGCCCTTCTGTGGCAGCAACTCAATGATTATGCCCTTGCTGAAGCCCTTGCCAATCAAGTTAAGGAATGCTCCAAGGCATGCCAAGGGCACGTCCCCCCAACAGTTAGAGTATCTCAATCAGAAAATCAAATATGGTTAAATCCTATAGAGATGGACATCAGTCATTTCAATGTACCCTCTCACCCTTGGACGGATGCTGCTGCTCAGCTTTTTGAAAGCAGAAATCGCTTCTTTGAGCCAGATGAAGATCTTGTTTTGTTTGACATGAGCTGCAGAGACAAGAAACCATGGAGCAGTTGTGACCAATTGAATGATCTTGATAGGAAAAATAAACCTTGGATTGTTGGAAGCAGTGCTCTAAATCTGTCTAACGAAAAAAGAAAGACACGGTTAAGTAGATGTCAGTCGCTTACAGAATGTAATTTGCAGGAATACAGCAAAGTAGAGGAAAAAAGTAGTGTTATTAGTGATGTGAAAGATGCAAACTTTAATTTAAAATCAGCAACTGAGTTTCTAAAACGCCTTGCCACCAAAAAAGGTCCAATGGATTTAACTCGTGGTGCTATGGATCTAAGCAGGAGTGCAGGAGCTACGGGGGACATAGATGATGAAATTTTCTTTGACGATCCTGAATGGTACCAACAATGGATTTCATTATTGGAGCAAGGTTTGTGGTGGCCAGCTGAAGTTGGTGACTGTGGATATTATGTTTATACAGATGATGAATACATTTATTCCCTTTTAACTGACAGAGCTGGTAGACACCTTTATGCCTGTGCTGCACCAGAGGATGTTCAAGTTCTAGGAAATATCACTGAAAATATTGCCAACATTCTAAAACAAAAGGAAAAGGACAAAGTGACCCTTTGTGGTTTTAAAATTCCCCTCTACACCGGAGATGAAGTTTTATGGATTCCAGGCCAGCAACAGCATAAATTTGTGCTCTCAGATGCACCCACGGACCTAACTTCTGCCTTCAGAAAAGGTGAAAAAATAATGAATATGAATTTAGAAAGTTTCTCTCAAATGTTTCAGGAATCAGTGTCTTCTCAAGTAGATCAGCCTGTAGACTTCACTGTGTACAAGCTTAAAAAGATTAAGGTGGAATCAGTACAAAATAGCAATTGCTTTCAAGAGGAGCCAATGGAGGCAGCCGATTTTACTATAAAGTCACTTAAAGGGGGACATGGAGGACCATACTGGAAGAATCAAAGGATAAAAGATGAGAATACAACTTCACCTACACCCTTGCGTACACCCTCGCCTACACCTTCTCCGAGGCGCTGTTTAACACAAGTTTCATCAAATAAGCATTACCCAATTCCTGAAATCAGGATTGGACATGTAGATGACACACCTGCAGACCAACCAAGACAGAAGCCAAGCCCCAAAGGAATGTCTTCTAGCGCTAATACAAGTAAAGCTGAGATACTGTCATCCTCAAAACCTGTTTCATCTCCATCAATGTCTAGCAAAGGTTCAGAGCATTTACAAAAATCAAATAACCTTCCACAGACCCCATCAGCTTCAAAAATTCCAGTATTTGAACAATCGGGAAGGAAATTACCTACTCCACCAACTGTTACTACAAGTTCTTCAGCTCTTTCAGCACACACAACATCTGTCAGGAGTTTACCCACCACATCTTCTACAACTGTAGCTGTGCCTTCTGTTTCCTCACCGAGACCCCAGCTTGCAAGGCAGCCATCACAGGCAGACAAAGGCTGTGTAATATCACAAGCAAATAAGACTACGGTCACGGGGATACGTGACAGTAGTAAAGTCAGCATTACAGCAGTGGACCAAAAGCAGCCCCAGGATTCATCTCAGAAACGTACACCTCAGTTACACATACTGAATGAAAGCTCAACCATATATAATGAAGCCCACCTTTACAACAGAAATCGTAACTTTGGGACTCCTCAAATAGGCAATAAAGTCCTAGATTTTTCTTCTGCAATTAACAAAAACAAAAATATCCCAAAAAAAGATAAAACAGATGCCACAGTAGAATTAACACAAAAAGATGAAGTCATTGACTTTACAAAGTACAAGTTGAGAGGATTTGAAGAGAAAAAGCAGATGGATGCTCAGGAAAATGTGGATTTAACTGACATCACAAACGCTGTAGATCTTACTAAACAGATTGAGAAAGATGTTGAGTGGCCTAATTCAGATTGTCAGAGAACTATCCCTCAGACCAACTATCGGCTACTTGATCAACACGGCAAAGCAGAGAGAAAACAGTCCAGTCCAGAGGTTGGAGTTGGCCATACCTTTTCTACATTTCATATCCAAAGACCAGAAGCCACCCACAGGAGTTCTAAGGCAGACACAAACTGTAAAGATGTAGCCACCCCTGGCAAAAGTGCAACAGACATGTCATCCAAACGGTCTATTACAACATCTGATAAATTACCACAAAGTTCTGACTCTAGCACAATGTTAACAGCAGCAAGAAGCTCTCCACTTACTCATATATCCAGTAGAGCATCTAGCCCTGACGAAGGTCTGAAACAACCTTCAAAAACTGAATCACTGCAATCTATGTATACCTCACCATTGGTAAGCCCGGTTATGACAAACCAAATGGACCCTCAAGGACGGCAACTGCATTCTTCCTTTAATGTGCATCTAAAGCAGCAGCAAAGTCCACCAATAGTCACAACTGGTTTCAGACCGCAGATTTCCAGCTATAAGTCTAGTGGAAGGGCTCAGCAATATCAAGAGACCACTGCACCGGCAAATACAATCAAAGCTACGCTGGATATGTCTTCCAAGACTACAAACCGGCAGACTCAGCAAACTGTTGTGCCATCAAAGGATTCTTTGTGTGAGGCACTGTCACTGACAACTAAAAAACCATTAACTTCTGATGAGGCAGACAACAGTTCTAGCCATCATGAATCAATTGACTTGTCATATAAGGGAGGAACAACAGAGCCTAAAGATAAAAATACAGAAAATACTGATTCCATTGAAAGTAATCTGGTAAAAAGCTCTGTCAGGAAAGATGAACTTCCATCTTGTAGTAAAAGGACATTGTTAACTAGACAGCAGACGTATTTAGGTCAGTCGTCAGATTCCCTTGCAGAGTGCAAACCACAGCAGAAAGACACTTCACCAGCAAATGCAGTTAAGGCTACACTAGACATGACTTCTAAATCCACTGTGGGTTTGAATGAGGTGATTCTGGAAGTAAAAACAAATGACACTCCAAATGAAGCTGTACCACTTACAAGACGCAAGCCAAGTGCTCGTGAACTTGCACGAAGAAATTCTGTTGGACTGCCTCTAGTCGTAGATATCCCTTCTCAAGAGCCTCTTAGTGACGTCAAACTCTCGTCCCCAGCAAATGCACAACAGGAGTTTGAGAATATGAATATGTGCCACTCAGATTCTCATTTATATCATCAACAACAACAACCATGGCAAAACAAACCTGTAGTCTTTTCTCCATCCAATCACTCATCTTTACAGTCTTTACCAACTGTTCAAACATGTCAGACATCCACCTCATCAAAACCTGTCACTGGTGCAGTACTGGATATGTCACCCAAGCCATCCCAAGTCACGCCAACAACAACAATGCCAGAATTGGAGTCTAATCAAAATGAAGTAATTTCACTTACTAATAAACAAAGTGCAAGAGCAGCTGCCAGAAAAGATTCTGTTGGTATTCCCCTCATAGTTGTACCAACCCCGCAGGAATCAACCTGCCAGATGCAACCTCAAACATCAGTTCATGTGCAAAAACATCAAGCCTCTGGTGGAAACATTGGCCCTGTCCAGCATCAACCACTTCCCAGCTCAAAGATAATGCAGTGCTCCAGTATAAATGAGACTAATGGTGTTCTACTATCCACTAACCAATGTTATCCACTCTATTCAGCTCCAGCAAACTCTGCTAAAGATACATTGGATATGTCAACAAAGGCATTTATATCAGACACTGTGCTAAACTATTCAGATCCAGTATCACTGGTAAGGACAAGGCCATCAAGCTTTGAATATTCTCAAAGAGATTCTGTAGGTGTCCCACTAATTGTGGAAACACTTTCCACCCAGGAACAACCTAAAAGGCAACAAACACGTGGAGGATTGCAAGAAAAGACACAACAAAGGCCTGTGGGCAGTGGATCTCAAAAAATAGATCAAAGAGCATCAGTACCTGCCAACTCCATTAAAAGCTTCCTAGATATGTCTGTAAAACCACAGCAGAAACAATCTGAAACAGTGCCTAATGTCTTGTCAACTGGAGCTGTGATGCTGGTTAGAAACACTGCAGATGTAACAAAATATGGCTCTGATGAGCAATCTGCAAATCAGCAAGGATGGCGAGCTCTGAATGGACTCAACACAACTGAGATGCTTCATAGACAGATATCTACCTACCACAGTAATGAGGTCTTTTCAAGTACAAGGAACATCTACAAGGACAGTCACCAACAAAATAAGCCAGTGGACTTTTCTGCAAAAGATGACCTAAATACAAGTAACATTATTCACACTGAACCGGAGGATGGACAGCCAAAGAATTTCACTAATAACAAAGCAAAGAAAGAAATGATTAAAAGAAGGCAAGCTGGAAGACAATATGAAAAGAAAACATTACCAGGAATAGTTGACCTGACTGTTGATTCTCAAAGTAAAACCACAGTTATTGGTCTTCAGGATGCAACAGATCTCTCCTCTCCCTATGTGTCCTCTCCATCTCAGACTATGCCCTACCACAAGCAGCAATACATATCTTCACCTACTCCTAAGGAGGTCAGAGAAGATACAGCATTTTCTCATATTCAGAAGCCACTGCAACATAGTGGATTTTCCATTGATAAACAGGTCATGAATCAACCTGAAATACATTGCAGAAAGCAGTCAGGAACAGGGTTGAACTCTACCCAGATAAATACTCCAGTTTCTTCTTTGATGCCCATTCAAAAGAAGACACTGCCTCCTCAGAGTCCAGCTCCTCAGGTGTTGCAGCACAGTACACCTGCTTCATTCTCACTCAGTAGTGGATATCAACTGATCAATGGTGCAAACCTTGAATCCAAGAAGCCACCGAACATACTGCAGCTGCAAGCACATTATTCGGTACCACAACAGCAATACCAGCAACCTGCTGTGGAAACTAGCAGTACTTCATCCATTGCTAGATTTCAGCCAAAGGCTCTAAATTTGCAAAAACAAGACACAAACATTGAGCATGACAGGACCTCAAGGCACAAAACTCTTATCAAGCAGTCAACAGTGGATAGCTATGGCAGTATTGAAGATAGCTCATCATATGGAACAATGACAAGTAACGTACAGGTACTGCCTCCTTTTTCCAACCAGCAGCTGTATGGTGGACCCCAAACTGCTTCTACCCCACAGTCTTTAAATGTAAATTCATTGCCCTCTGTGATTATTCAGCAAACATATAATGAACACAGAACTGATCCTTCTCTTCCATCTTGTGATGCAAAGTATGTGCATCGCAATGACATTGAAGATTATTCTGTCAAAGAAACTCTTCAGCTCTCAAAACAACCTGATCGTTTCCCATGTCCTGTCACTGTCCCGCAAGATCACAAACCAATTGTGCCCTCCAGTACAGTGACTTCAGTTCAGTGTGTGTCAGAGGTTAGTGCACACACGGTACAGTCCATCACAAAAAGTGACCAGTTGTTAATAAACCAGAGCCCTAAAGCTGAAATTCAAGGACCCAAAGTTTCCTCAACACCAGCGGGATCCACTTCTGTTAAAGGTTTGATTTCATTATTTAGTGGTTCAAGCGCACAACCCACCATCAGTACAAAACCAGATGCTGTTATGCCCCACTATACTCAGAGTGTGTCTGTACCCATGGACCACAAGACACAAGTTACTCCAACACAGACTGCGTTCAGCCATGTTGCAGTGGCTCCTAATGCATCTGCTTTGAGCACATCTGTGATGGGCTGCAATGTTCAAGAGACAATTTCCCCAACAACCCCTGTTGTTAAAATAACAGGGATAACTGTGTCAAGCACACAAATGTCTGTTGTATCAAGTTCTTTTCCTTCCAACCCAGCACTTGTTGGTGATCAAAAAGACTCTGCTGTAAAATTACCTGATGCAGATTATGGTTTGTCAGAAAGGACAGGCATTCTTAAGTCTCCAACAACACAAGCAAAATTCTTTGCTGAAAGTAGCCCACTGACAATTGAACATGAGCAAACTGCTTCATCTCCATCTGGATTGTCACAATATCAGTCTGCAGTTCTGCAGCCAGAATTGACTCCAGCCTCACCACTAACTGCTGAAACACAAAACGAAGAAAAAGGCTCCAGTTTATGTGGTGATAGACCTCCATCATCCCCAATGATTTCATCCGTGGTCTCTCCCTCTCTTCCAACAAGAGAGACACCAGAGAACGAATTTCTCCCTACCATTACACTCAAAGGAACTCTAAGTGAAGGTGGTTCAGTAGAACTCTCAGAAAAATTATCAGAGGTTACATCTAAAGCATGCACGCCACAGCAGCCAAGCTCAGAGGAAAACAAACAAGTTATATCAACAGAATCTGTCAACATCAACACTGGATTTGATGAGGTCTCTACTGAAGCTAATATATCACAGCAGGATATTAGCCACCCAAGGTCAATCTATATTGGCATTAATTGCTCAACTGTTGATAAAGAAACTGGATCAAATGAGACAAAACCTTATGTTAGACTACCCCATATTTTTGTTTCAGCAGCAAGTTCGCCAGAAGAAGAGACAGTCGAGCACAAATTTAATGAATGCAGTGAGTCTGAATCGACAAAAGTCAGTGCCTCTGAAAATACCATTCCTAGTGCAGTAACACTACCAGACTGTAAGGATTCTTCACCTCCCAGTATTGTTGCACAGTCTGATATATCAGAGGATGTTAGGACTAAAGAAATTAGTAGCACAGAAACACTCACTGAATCAGAGCTGATTAAGACCTCCTCACCAGAGGAGTCAGTAACACTAACCACAGCAGATTTTACCCATGCAGATGAGCATGACTCAAAACATATCCTGACAAAGATAAGCTCCACCACTGAAGCCCTCCCAGAAGCCCTCCCAGAAGCTGAAGTGGAGATCAGTGAGGCATGTGAGCCGCCACTTGAGCTTCTCTCCGAGGCTGGAAAATCAACAGCTTCAGTTATAACAACACTTGAAGTTGTTAAACCTCTTGGTGACCAGATCAGCGAAGTTGAAAAAACAACTTTAGTGGAAGCCCCACTCAAAAAAGCTGAAAGTCTTGAAGGCTTAGACCAGAAGGATGAACGTACAACTTCTGCTGTTGCACTGCCAGAGGAAGTTCAGTCTCTTGAAAAATTGTCAGAGAAAGAAATACAATCAGCAGTCACAAAATCACCTGAAAAAGACAAACAACTTCCTGATGAATCTGAAAGGGATGTCACTGTCACTGCCTCTGCACCAAGTCTTTCCAAACTCTCCACAGAAGAAATCATAACCTCCAAGGAGGATAGTTCAGCTGCCAAGGTTAATCAGCCTGAGGTTGAACAGCCTGATGAGCACACAGGAAAGGGCTTATTTTCTATGTTTGGTGGCTCCACCACAGCCTCACAGTCGTCCTCCCAAACTGGACTGTCAGTACTTGGTGGCATTCTTCCTGGATCATCTACCAAAGAGACTCCCAGTACAGGGATACTCTCAGTGTTTGGTGGGTCAAATGCCTCACCTTCACCCGCAACCAAAGATCCACCACTGTCAGCACCACAAGAGACTCCAGGAAAAGGCTTATTCTCAATGTTTAGTGGGTCTAGTAGTCAGCCACCATCTGGCCCAAGAGGTCCAACTAGTGTAGGTGTGCGACCTAGAGGTCCCCCACCCAAAGAACCTCCAGGCAAAGGCTTGTTTTCCATGTTTGGTGCATCTGCTCCACAGCAACCACCAAGTCAGAGAGGCCATCCTGGGGGTGGTGGTGCACCAAGGGGACCTTCTGCCGGAACCTCAATATTTGGTGGAATTCTTTCAGGTTCTACTGCACAAAAAGAATCCCCAGGTACAGGTTTGTTTTCCAAGTTTGGAGGTCTCAGTGCTCAATCCCAAACTGGACCTAGAGTACCCTCACCAGGAGTTACACCACCCAGAGGTTCAGAGCCCTCCGGACTGTTCTCCATGTTTGGTGGACAAAACCAGCAGTCATCAGAAACACAGTCTGCAGCTTCTAAACCAATTGAATCTGATGGTGTTTTCAAAGTTTCCTCTATGTTTTCACTTGGCGGGAGTTCTGATGGTAACAAGTCTAAAACTGGACTTGGCCTATTTGGAATGTCTTTCATGGAAGAAACTAAGACAGAGCCAGAACAAACTGTTCCTGTTAAAGAGGAGGTTGCCTCAGGTCAAGTGAAAAACCTAGATGCTAATGATGCTAATGTACCCTCTGAGCAACAGTCTACATCATCTGTCAAGTTAGAGCTCCAAGTAGAAGAGTCATGCCAAGGTGATCAGGATTCAAATTTGGACCTTGATAAAAATACTGCTGAAAGTTCTGTTCTCCTAACAGATCCAAATGTGGAGGTGGACAAAACAGTCTCACAACAACACCTTTCATGTGATGAAAATGGCTCAGTTGCTGTTGAAACTTCTAACACAGCCATATCAAACATGGCCAGTAATATACAACAAAAACAATCACGGCAGGACCAACAAGCTATAAAACTAACGGATGAAAAAGAGTCAGACATCCAAAAAGAATATAAAGAACTGGAGCATACAGTGGAGGCTGTGAAAGAAGTTGCTGGATCACAAACAGGCACTTCTGAAATTAAGAGCACTGATGATGAAAGTCACATAGCTGCCAAAAGCCCACTCGTAAAAACTGATGATATGCCATTATCAGAAAGTGTTATGGATTATGTTGACCAAACAAAAAGATCAGACGTAATTGGAGTGGAATGTGTAAAAGCTGTTACTGAAGAAGAGATAACAATACCAGAGGTAGAAAAACAACATGAGGAGCCTCTGACAGTTGCTGATGAGGAGCTTATTGCAGTTGTAAAAAAATCTACTGAGGAGCCATTAAAGCTTGATGACAAAGAACAAATATCAGTTACAAATGCAGAAATATCAACTGAGGAATCTTTAAAGGTTGATGTCAAAGAAAAAACCGCAGTAGCAGATATGGAAAAAACTATTGGAAAGTCTTTGGAAGTTGCTGGTGAGGAACAAGCAGAAATTGCAGATGTAGAAATATTAACCAAGGAACCCTTGAAAGTTTCTGGTGAAGAACAAACAGCGGTTGCTGATGTGGAAAAATTAACCAAGGAACCTTTGAAAGTGGCTGATGAAGAACAAACAGCAGTCACAGATGTGGAAAAATTAACCAAGGAACCTTTGAAAGTTGTTGTTGAGGAACAAGCAGCTGTTTCAGATGTGGAAAAATCTGAAGAGGCAACTGTGAGAGATTCAGTGGTAGCAGTTCCAGAGAAACCTACTGCAGAATCTGTGGCAATTACAGCAGAGACTGCAGTTTTAGAATCAGAAAAATCTACTGAAGAAGAACTGAAAGCCACATCTGATGAGACTGCAAAGAAACCAGATGAAGCTAAATCAGAGACATCTCAAGCTGAGGGGTCACAGAGGGGTCCATCAATGGGGCCTGTTTGTCCCCCACCCCAACGACAGCCTATGCCAGGAATGACCAGGCCATCTGGCCCTCCTGGACAAAGAATGGGAGCACCAAGGATGGGAGGGCCACGGATGGGGAGCCCAAGAATGGCAGGACCTAGAATGGCTGTACCAAGGCAGCCAGGACCACAGAAGCCGCCTGAACCAGCTCCATTTTCTGGCTTCATGTCCATGTTCTCTACCTCAAATGCCCCAAGTAAACCCCCAACTGTTGGTGGATTCTTTTCAGGTTCACCTGGTTCACTATTTGGATCATCCCCTGCTCCTCGTCAGCCACAACAGCAACAACAACAGCAGAAAAGTTCATTTTTTGGACTTCCAAGCAGCATTGCTACAGAGTCGCTGACCAATGAAATATTTGGTATATTCAAAGGACCCGAAGCAACAAAATCTGAGGAACATCAACATTCTGGCACAGAGTCTGGAGCAGGGGATACCTCTGCTAATGTAACTGTCTCTGATAGTACTGAAAAGACAGGGACAGAAAATACACCTTTATCTGGAGATGAACATGTTCAAAGCAGTGAGGACTCTAAGGTTCCTGGAAAAGAAGTTGCCGGGGAGGCAGAGGAAACAGACAAAACTGATGCAGAAAAAGATTCTCAGGTGGAACCCCCTCTGGAAACTGGTTTCCCTGAGGCAGAAGCAGAAAAAAATGAGCATGCTCAGAATTCAGAAGAGCAAGGTTCTGCAGGCCCTGAAAAAGCTGAACCAGCCCCAGTTCCTGAAAGCAAGGGCATATTTGAAATACAAGGCTTGACAGCCCCTAAATTTGGCTTTATGTCAGCAGCTGCTGAAGGAACATCATCTATTGGATCCCTTTTCTCCACCACTACTTCTACAGGCACTGATTCAAAGACCCATCCACAACAGTCAGATGGTGGTCTCTTTTCTGGTTTTAAAAACTTTTCTGCTGGTATTTTCCAAGATGAAAAGCCAACTGGAAAGGAAGAACCATCATCTGTGTTTGGCATGAAGCTTGGCTCAATGTTTGGGAGTCCCGACCCTCCCAAAGCTGAATCCACCCCTCCTGTGGTTACAGCCCAGTCTCATTCCCAAAGTCCAATACCTGCAGATGAAGTTTGTGAGCCAGAATCTGACAAACTTTCCCCAAGTTCTGGAGAAACTGAAAGTGCAGATGTTAGTGACGCAGACGGACCAACACAAACATCAAAAACTGGAAGCTGTGATACTTTAGCACAATCATTGCAGTCTGGCCTGCCCTCTCACTCAGTTTCTTTATCAGAGGGTATTGATAAACCTCAGTTAAAGATCACAACATGTGAGGTAGATAAAAGTGTAGATGGCATACCTGACACCTTGGGTGCAGAGTTGGACAAAGAGCAACCAAAGGACTTGTTGACAAAGGAAGCCACAAAAAGGCTAGTACAATTTGTATGATAAATGATATTGTATCATTTATCATGCTTATGTGTATACATAGCTCCTCTACTGCTCTCCTTTTGCTGTCATGTTAGCATCTATGTGTTCATGTTGTTCCCCTTTTTCATTCCACAACTTAACATTAAAATCCTTAGCATATTATTAGATTAAGATAGTTTTAGATTTAGTTCATTGAAATGTATTTTGTGTTAAAAATACAAGGTATAATCACTTCACAGTCATACAGGCCAATTAATAAAAAAAGTTGAGTGTAATTTTTATCATCAAAACCATAGAAAAGAAAACACTGTATGCTTGAAAGGTGCTCACTGTTATGTGTTAGTGTTCAGAGGGTTTTTTGTACTTACTGTGCCTTTATAAAAGCTTTCCTAACAGTAATGAAAATGCAATGAACAAAGAACCTGATGGTCTTTATTTAGTAGCTCTTCACTTGTGAGGCGTGTACAAAGCCCCTCCTTTCTCTGTCCCCTGCAGTTCTCTGAATTATTCTCCAGGCCTCAGCCAATTTGTTTATATAAATCAAACTCTGATAGATTTATGATGTGGCAGTGCATACCATGGAGGCAGACTGGACATAGGAATAAAAGGAACAGTGAGAAGTAATTTGGCCTACAGCCAAGACAAAGTAAATCACGCCAGTTAAAGCACAGAGCCATTTTCTTTGTTAGCAGTCCCTGTTTCCAGCAGCCACACAGCACTCTCCTATTCAGTCTGCCACATACGTTTTTTATCCAGCTGGTTAAATGTGTCCGTATTGCTCAAACAGATTTTTTTTAGCCTTTTAGGATCAATCTTATTAAAGGTTTAATGGATTTTCAACAATGTAATTTATATGCATTTATCATTGTATGGCAAATACATCAGTACATTCTGTAAATGTTCTGTAGTAGAAATAGGTGAATTAAAATGTCATTTCTTCATCACTTATAAACAGGTTTTTAGACAAAGGCCTCATGGTTATGACATGCTGTAATAGCTGGTCTTAAATCAGTATGCCTTTACCTGCCTTAAACTTGCGCCAGTATGTCACCCATTTTTGGGAGGGCGAAGGACCTTCCAGTGCTGATGGCAGCCCTGTCTTGACAGGCTGCATTTAGCCTTTTTCATGCAGTTTACTCTATTAAACCTCTGTTAGTTTTCCTTGTTTTGTGTGACCTTGTATCCCTGTATCCAATGGCAATTAACACCTTTACCCTCAGTTCTCTTTGTGGTAAATTAGTTGTATTGGTTTATTCCAAAATCAGTTTACTTTATTCAAAGTTGAAACTCACTTTTTATATCAGTCGTTTTTAGTATCAAAGCAAAGAAAAAGGAATTTTCTACTCTCAGCCTTCCAGTCATTTTCTGATTATCTGTGCTTTGAAAAAACACATGAATTTCAAGTTGTAATTCCCTTAACACTAAATTTTGGAATAAAACCTTTGATTTTTACAGTAGTCCTTCAACTGCATGTTACCCTTTCAAAACATCACAATATTCTAAATATCATTTTCATCTTCAACAGTCCTCCGGACAGCAGTCGGTTTGATTCATCGGGCAACCTCAGCCCGGCCAGCTCCCAGCTCAGCTCTGAGCCTGAGGAGCGCAGAGATCTCGCAGGCCCTCGTCCTCCTCTCAATAGCCAGCCATCTACCTGGGATGAAGAAGAAGAGGAAGAAGAAAAGAAGGAGGAAGGGGTTGAGAAAGAGTTACATCCACTACCAGAGCCTGGCTCCAACAAAGATTTGAAGGACTCTTCTGTCATCCTGCCAAAACCAGTGCTGGACAACCATTATGAAAAGAGTCAGTCTGAAATATGGTAAGTAAATAAAGTAAACATCTATATTTGCATGATTAGTTAAAAAACTGATTTTAAGACTGGCTCTGCATTAGCTTGATTTTGTTTTGTTTTTTTATAAAAACAGTCTGAATAACTGGTGGGAAAACAGAAAGGAATTACATGTATTCTTAAGTTGAGTTGTGGCTGAGTAGTCTTTTTTAGTTTTGTTAACTCTTCATTGAAGTTGAATTTTAAGAAAAAAAATGGAAAATAATAATCTATCCTTTGGCTGCAAGATTCAGGGGATTGATTTAATTTTTAAATTGATTTACATATGCCATCCCTTTGAAACTTGTCACTTTAAATGTATTGATAATTTTGCTTTATCTTTCTCAGTTTCTTTGAAGATGGCCCTCCACCCTGCTCTCCATCCAGAGTTCGCTGGCTCAAAGCATACAACAAAGTCAGAGTACAGCTCCTCGAGGTAGAAGAATTAACTCTCTCTGTCCCCCCTGACTTCTCTTTCTTTCTTTGTTCCTCTTTCTTACACAGTCGCACACATATTTTTGTTACCCATATACTTATATACTGTAGTTCTTATACTGCAATGTATTTATCCATCATGGAAGTCCAGTCTTTAAGAACACAAGGAAATCTTATCAAAACCAAAATCCATATACATATATTCAGATGTAAAGCCACATGAACATTGCTGTCTCTCTCTCTCTCTTTCTCCTCTCTCATGCAATGATACTTTCTCTACCTTTTATCCACTCTGGGTTGGTTGAGTTTCCAGTCATGCCACAGAAATTTGCACCAATTTTGCACTCCTTAAATTTTTCCACTTTGATCTTGTAAACCCCCTTTTCAGTGTTGGTTTCTTTAGATGTGGTTATCACTCTGCTGTTGCAAAAAAACAAATATTCCGAGATATGGAACTGTGAGTTGAAACGATTCTTCAACCACATCTATGTGGTTTACAGCTGTCTGCAGTGTTGTGGTCTGTTTAAGTATAAGGTAAGTAAATACCATCCGCAGGACAGAAAGAAAAACTGAGAGATTATGCATTGCACACACATCTAAAGACACACAGGACATCGAGTTGACACATATTTATTCCATGGTGATTTAGCGTAGCCCACACTATAAGCACTACATGCATATCTGCCACTTTTACTTTAACTTTAAACCTTGCTATTATTCTAGCCTCAACCCTAAAGTCAAGTCACTAATAACTAGTATTATGCCCTTAAGTAGGGAGTGAATTGTCACAATTAAGACACACACTCACAAACACCAATATAAGCTACTGATTCTTTTTGTGCGAATGGTCCTATCTAGTTCTAAATAATTTAGAGTCCAGACCCCCATCATCCTGTTATCTTTGGACTCAATGACTAGTTTTTTTATTCAGTCAGGGAACCAACTGATTGGGAGACAAGTGGGTTCAAGGCCCTGTATTGAAAAGCATTAACTTTACTGAAGTGTCCTTGAGAAAGACACAGAATCCCTGATGTTCAGTGGCTGACCCTGTCTTCTGACCTATTTGGTATGGGGCTGAGAGAAATGAGACTTTGCTTTTGATTTAATGTGGGTTGTATTTAGTGTGAAATCATTTATGACTCAGCTCTCAAACACGAAACTATTTGAAGAACAATAAACTTAGTGGCTTGTCTTTAATGAATTTGCACCGTCTTTTGGGCAAACCATAACAAGAGAAATATATCAGGGCACCTCAGACAAGTGGCTGGCCATTTATGGGACAGAGTCAGAGGACAGACGGTGTCATTTAAAAGCAGCAGGACTCTACTATTGCAGTGCTAGTGAAGATGCAGTGGAGAAAGTTGTAAATATTCAACTTAAACACCTTCATAGTTACATTTACTGAGAGTTTTCTGATCTTTTCGAGGCATTAAAAATGAAAAAGCCTTTGTATGTGGAAGAAAACCTGGAACAATGTGTTGTGTTTGGTTCGATGTAGATGTTTCTTTAGATGTTAATATAGATGTTTCTTTGTCAGCCCCATGTTGGACTGTAAAATAGACAAGGCGGAAATGGAAAGTCACATAAACAGCAACTAAAAGTGATTTATTATTGCAAATGATCACAGCAGCTTTGACGTAAAGTCCAGGAGAAGGTTGCACACAAATAGTAGCCGGAGGGAGAGAGACACAAACTTTGGCCTTTTTTTTATCAGATGAGAACAGAATACAAAAGACTCAGAAGTCTCAAAAGAGCAAGCTAAAAGCTCACATAATGTGCTACACAAGACTTACAGTAGGGAGACATCACCCTACCAGTGTACAGCGCTTGCAGTGTCTTGCATCACTCTGTCAAAGGTCAAAGGCTTGCAGGTGTCCTCCAGTGTGTTTCTGATTGAGGCCGATCATTTATTTATCAAGTACAGGCTTAATGAGTACTTTTTGTATGTGTTGAAAGAGTTTTTCTGCTTAAAAACCTCCCACACTGAGTATTCATAATTTCAGAAGGCTTTTTAATGGGCCACATGACCAAATTTATATATGAGTTTATCCGTCATTAAATTACTATTTAGCCTGTGAAAGCAGCTTTATATCATTTTGTGTGAGTCTAAATTAGTCTGAGATAATAATTCTGACATTATAATCTATATTTGGGCTTGAGGATTCAGATTTTTTTTACACAAATCCTGAGTTTTATTTATTTTAAATCTGAGTTTCATTAAGCACAGAGAGTCAGGGGAAAGGGTGACGAGGAGTTGGCTTGTGGAAAGTGTGATACTGGGTATTTTGGAGCTTGTCAGGATAACCTTGTTCCTACCGCATCAGTTTTTACTTTCTGTCTATTGTTTCTCCATCCATCAATTTGAGATCACTGACATAACCTTATCAGTTCTATCTCTGATCTTTTTGTTGTGCTAACTTACATTTCCTCTTACTTTCCTCCCTATGCCCACCATCATGTAGGAAAATTGCTTAGTGGCAGTTCCAAAACATAATTTTCTCTACAATTTAAGTTTAGCAACAGACAGATTATTTTAAGTTCCAATACTTTTAGACATAACTAAGACATTTTTAAATAGCACAGCATTCGATCTTATTTAGTGACAAATCATTTAAATTAACTCAAGCTCTTAACTAAAATAAAACAGTTTTCAGAAACAAGATACTTTGAGTAGTCCGTGGAATATGAATAAGGTCATTAACTTACTATTATTTGGATTTTGGAAGAAAACACAGACTGTGTGATTACCTTTATATTTTAAAGACCTGAACAGTTTTCAGATATTCAGGTTGATGCCTCTTAGTGCTGGTTTATACCAACCCAACAAAGAACTTCAGAAGAAAACCACCACCCCCGTGCAGGTGAGAAGGCCTCATCTGCCGCTGCTGCTGGCCACTTTAGCACATATCTGAAAAAATTAATTAGTTCATCCAGTCGGTCCTGAGCTGCTTATCAACTATAGATCATTTCTTTAAATGCCACCTTTGATCTTGTTCAAGTCCAGCAGAGGAAGGCGCAACAGATCGCTCACCTTTCACAAACAATTACACAAGCTTTCTGCTCCTTGATGCTCATTAGGCTGTGCTCTCAGGTGGGTTTTAGGGTTTTCTGTGTGTGTGTGTGTGTGTGTGTGTGTGAGTGAGTGTGTGTGTGTGTGTGTGTATGGGTGTTATTAGCCCACACTAGCTCTTTAACAGCTTTGGGATCGAGTGTGGCTGATCAAAGTGATGTTTTTGGTCAAGGTTCTGTTTGATATGGGAGAGCAGTAATGATCAGTCATCGGAGAAGATGTGACTGAAACTGAAATGGATTTTAACTGTTGCTTTAACACATTTTAACAACTGTTGATCATTATGAATCACATTCTAAATAAATTCTGACATATGATCATTGAAACACTTCTAAGTCAATGATGCTATGTATTTTTGATATTTAAATCATATGTTGAATTATTATAATTATTCAAGGAAACAACATAAAAAGACTTAACTCCAGCTTCATTTAACTTCGACCTCTCACTGTTCTATCCAGAGAAGACAGAAGATCTTCAAGATGTATTCAATGAGATGAATGCTGCATTTGTGCATATCTGTCATACAACTTCTTTAGCAGACTGTTTGGTTTGAGCACAGGGGTCTGTCTTCATTGTCTTCATTCCTTTTTTCCTGTGTTTGACTTGTAAGTGTTCTTTTAGATAGAAACAGTTGTGTTTGATTTTTCCCTAAACAGGCCAGAAAGAGCCAAACCTCAGCTAATTAAAAGATTTATGAATTCAGCAGTAAACAGAAAAAAGACATTCCTTTACTTCATTTCTATATTTTACAATACTATAATTAGAATATACATAAAATTTTGAGAGTGAGTTGCAAGGTTGCTGTGGTTTAAAAAATGATTCACTGATTCTCACACAACTTATGTCTTCTGTCAGCCATCCATCCATCCATCCATCTGTCCATCAGTCTGTCTATCCCTAGTAGCTGTTCTTGGCAGTGTGCTGGTGTCACAGTCCTCAGTCTGTTTTAGAAACACTCATTATCATTCACTCTCTGAAAAAGAAGAAAACTCAGTTTTCCCCTGGAGAGTTCCCTTCTCATATAGACCTGATTTTTTTTTTTGCATACATGTAGTTTTACAGTTATCACATTACTTTTTCTTAGCTGAAGTTTTTTCTGAAATTATTTCAGTTTTCTGTTGCTGAGCTAAAGTTCCAACAGCAATCTAACATGAAAAATTCATCATCAGAAATAATGAATGTGTCTTTCCTTAATGTGTATCTATTAATCATGACAAGATTGTATAATATTGCTAGCATTATTCTAAAATGCCATACAATAAAACTAATAAATACCAGGGCCAGTGGTCTGGAGTCGGTAATGCAATGGGTAGATTTATGTTTGCCACTGGTCAGCAGTTATCAGTTATCCCCAGAGGGACGAAAATAGTCTTTTTGTCTCTTCAAGTATTGTGCCATGGCAACAATGTCACATTTCTATGGAAACACAACCTCACATTTGTTTATGATTTGGGTGATGTTGCTGCAGCTGGTGGTAAGTGCTTGTGTTTTTGCACACAAACAGTATGTGATAACCCTTTAATAAAGTGCTCAAGCTTTTGTTTGCTCCATACTGACTTGAAAAACCATGATGGCATGATTCTCCTGCTTTGGAGACTTTAATTATTGGTCACAGGTTATAAGTTATAGTTTTGTTTTTTTTGTTTTTTTTGTTTGTTGAGCAGAAAGGATCATTTGGTGTCCAGATTTGGTTTGTGATCTTTGAATGATGTGGTCAGTGTTTTCATCTCAGTCTCTATAATGCAGCACACGGTTGTAAAAAGGAAGGTAGAAATGGTAGGATTCACATGCTAGTTTTGCAGAAACACAAATGGTTGCAGCTTTTCTTGTTTGAATATTTTATAGTAGTGTCAAATAGCACTTAGCAACAACAGCTCCACTGTAGTATAATTAATTTTAAAAAATGTGAAAAAATATATATCTCACTTTATCTCTTCAGTTTTTTTTTCTTGTTGATTCACAAGAAGTTTTGATACTCCTGTAAAAACCACTGAGGTGCTGCTTTTTTCTTTTCGAACCACGTTTAAATAAAACCCCGCCAACTTTCATGTGACAAAAGCCTTGGTGGCTGTGTTACCATGGAAACCACGCTCAGGTGGAAATCCCCTGTTGGAGCATTAATGAGAAACATGGGCACTGGATTTCATGAATCAAGCATTAGTGTTTACATGTAATAGTATTTTTCTCAACATGGGCTTCTGCTTCTTTGGGCGAGATAATCTCAACAATATGATGCAGCATTAGTTAAAGTAAGTTCACAGTTTAAGAGCAAATAATCTGTGAAATTTTCCCTGTTTTGTTGTAAGATCTCTTGTGTTCAATGGGAAATCTAACCAGAGTTCAATTCAACTAGAACAAACAATGCAGGTTTAAAAAAAACATCTGTATGCAAAGTGAAGATGCATGTAATTATCCTTCTTACTGGTCAAGATTCTGATGTAGGTTTGCAACAAGCTTTAAAGTGCATAAAATGATCTGAATGGAACTATTCATTATAATGAGACTCTAGAAAACTGATGAGCAGAGTTTAATTTACACTGCAGTCTCATTTCCATACGAAAAAACAACATTTGACTGAAAAAAGTTCTAGTTTTTCCAGAACTAGAGCAAACAGAGTAAGGCAACTACGGGATATTACACATGACCTGAAAAGCAGGGCCGTGTCTCATCTTCTCCTCACGGCAACAGAAAACTCTGTTACAGAATTATTAACAAGAATGTTTGCTACAGAGGAAGCAGGGGAGGAAAGGGAAAGGCTGAAAGAAAAAGAAAGAAAGAGTTTTATTTTAGGCACTAAGGCCTTTTCTTTTTCATCTTTTTTACATATTCCAGTACTTTGCCACATGGTAGGAGATCATTTCCTGACTGTTTCATTATTTTTTGCCAACATGAAAACTTGCCACCCTCCATGACTCCATAAAAAGTCATTTACACATTTACTGATTGAACCAGTAGATGTAATTTTAAGCTTTGTACAGAGCCAGGCTATCTGTTTAGTCTAATTACTTCCTACCTCCATAATTCCTGGCCAGAAGTGAGAGTGAAATCAATCTTTTCATCTAACCCTCTGTGAGAAAACAGCATATTTCCAGAATGTTGAATTATTCCTTTATAAAAGAGCTTTTTGATTTAAGTGTTTCTTGATATGGAAAATGATCCAACAACATGTAACGGCTACATCAGTTTAGCATACAATATGTAACATTTTCACTTAAAATTTACGAAAACCACTATATCTTTGTTAAAAATTTTGTTTATATGTGTACTTACATTATCCTAAATGTTTTCAACGATAGTCAAACTTTGGCTGTTATAATATCATTTTTTCACCACAGAATTATTGCGGCCTTAAGAATTCACAAAAACAATATACATCTCAATATCTTTAGAAAATTTAAAAGAAAAATGCTATAGGTCAAATTAATCTCTTTTGTGTTTGTGCTTTGGTTCTTTTATGGCAAATGAAAAATGTGAGTGTAGGAAGGAGGAGAGAGTCTGTGACCATCACTATGCAAAAGTGTACAAAAAGAACAAGAATACTGAATGAATTTTTGCATTTTTTAGAGGGTGGCAACTAGTGTTACAGTGCAACAACCTACATTTACGAGGCAAGAATGGAAATGAATGGGTGTAGAAGGCGCTGTACTAAATATGATTATGATTATTATTTTTTGTGTTTTTGCACACAAACAGTATGTGGTATTGGTATTTTTAAAGATACCAATGCTAAGTTTTTCACAGTTATCATAAATAGCTATTATCACTGACAGTCCTAGTTCAACCCTGGAGAAATCTGTAATTCAAACTTGGGCAACTTTTTGTGTTTTTTCTTTTAGCCTGTCTCTAACTTCCTGGATAAACATAACATGAACTAAACTTCAACACTTTACCTCATCTGTAAACATTTCTGCCTGAGACAGTTTGATGGATTTTCATCTGTGATGTTGGCTGTTTGACAAAAGAATAAAAAGAATCTCATGCTGCTTTAGGACGTCATCAGACTGCATCTTTTTTATTCATTGTTTTGATCAAGAGACCTCCAGCAGCAGAAATTACATATTGTGCATTACATTTAACACAATTTGTGCAGAAAGATGAGGCAATATGAAGCTGAAAAAATTATTCACTCCAGGGTGTTGATTTGTGTCTTTGATTGCAGTGTCGCCTTTCAGTCTCTCTAACAACACTTCAAAGCATTTATCTGTCCATTAAGTCCTCTTGATAGGAACCTGAGGAAAATCTTTGCCTGACCCTTAACTTTTGGTGTGCGATAAGGGAATGTGAAAGTGTGTGTTTGCCTGTGACTCATCAAATAAATAAAAGAGAAGAGCAAAAAGTTATTTCAAATTTAAGATAAATTCATTACGAGTGATGTGTGAAAGTCAAATGTGGGATATGGCATTTACACAGAACATGAACACCTGGTCCATATCATTGTAAATGCATCTACTTGGCTGGCCGCAGGTGTATTTTGATTCCTTACCATTGCAGTTGTTTAGAAATGGTCCAGAAACCTGATTAAGGTGTTTACATGCCCCAGTATCCTGGTTTCTAGTGGAGTACTTCAGGTTGTCAAGGATTCAAAATGGGGATAATATGTACAGAAAACATAAGCATGATACTTTAAAGACCTGTTGATAACCAGGATTTTAGAGAGCATGTAAACACGTCCTGTGCCACAAATACAGTGATGTGAGGCATAGCTACTGACCTTAAACTAAGATGTTTCTCCGAGGGAAAAAATAATTCAACCAGCCGGTCTTCACTGAAGGCAAACCTTTGGAGACGTTTCAGGTTTAACAGTGTAATCTTCCAGGGATGATGGATTAAAAGGGGACTAATTTCATATGCAGCTTTCAGGGGTTATTTTCACATTCTATCCACAGTGGACTGCACGCTTATTTAATAGCCTAAGTGGTTGCTATCTAACCGATATATCAGTGTGCAGTGCAAAAAAAAAGTGATGCGGTGAAGATGTTTTTGTACATCTGCAGTCAGTACTGGCACTTATTGGCAAAAATGCGAACTCTGCAGCTCTGAGACAACAGGAATCTTTTCTTTAAAAATTTTAATGTAGAACCATAGAACCTTTTCTTTAAATCATTTTTAAAAAAGAGCAGTTTATGAACCAGCAACACTTGACACTACAGAGCCCCTGAGAGAGCTGATCGAGAGGAAGGAATGTTATGTCTGTGATTCTGACATGAAGATGGCTTGGTTTTCTGTGTCTGAAGGACCCATCACTGTTGATGTATTTTTTTAAAACCACAATCCCTTTATGTTTTTGTATGCGAGTTTTAGCTTAGAAAACAGTGACTTCTACCTTTACTGTTACTTTACTTTTTAGCCCAAACCCTACATAATCTTGCAATTCTAAGAATTACTATCATATTGGAGGATTGTGCAGTAAACAATTTATCCAACAGCAGCTTCAGTGCTGGTAAATTGAGCTGTGTGTTGTGTGACGATCTAAAGAAGAAAGTGAGGTTGTGGTGATCCAACATGGTTACTATGCCAAAGCAAGTAACAAACCCACAACTTCCACTAAGAATTAATAAATAAAACTTGCTTAGAGAGATTTCAGGTGTCAGTAGCAGTAGTTTGGTTAGGTTTAAGCACCAAAACTACTGAGACTGTCTTGCTCTTTATTTTTCGTCCTTTGCTCCCATCATTATCGACTCCTGCTAGAACTGCACCTTCAAACAGGTGCCAAAGGGAGGCAAACAACTGATATGCTATCTTCTTGTAAATGGACATATATGTCACATGTGTTGGCTTGAGACTGATCTAGGAGAGTGTAATGGTGCTGTAACACATTTTACTACATTGTGGATAACCATAGTAATGTCTTACCACAGTCCATTAGTTACCATTATCCACTTTACCTTTTGTTATCATTAAAAAAATTACCATTATCTTTCCACAAGCCTAAGTAATTTTGTGGGTGCAATTTGCAGGTATTGTAGAAACCAAAAATTATCAAATTGTCTACATTTTCAAAATTGCCAAATATTGTACCTTGTAAAAAGGCTGATCTAACTATACCGTAATTAAAGTGGTGGTGATCACATCCAAAGGTTTCAAAAGGCACTGATTTACGAGGTTGTCCTTCTAAAAGTGGCATTCAATCAAATGCTCTGTGTATTATTTTGAAGGCGATGACAAACAACGCAATTTGCTTAGGCTCTTGGACTTGTTGACTACACTGTATGCTACTCATTCTTATCTAACATCAACTCATCACCCTTGTCCTTGAAAATACTTCACAGTGTCTGACACACACACAAAGACACACACACACATTTTTCACACTCTCAACCAAAGAAAGGCTGCAAGAGATGAGATTGCCACCTCGACCAGGCAGACATCAAAACGAGCATCAGTAAAGTGCAGGGGTAGGAGGGGTTGTGGGAAGGAAGATGAGAAGGCGGGGAGTAGAAAGGACAGCAGAGGGAGGACATGAACAGCAGGAGGAGGTGATGTGGCTCACAAGATCCCAAAAGTCCTCAGGGGGTCGTTATATTTACAATACAGATCCAGATTCAAAAGTAGACCCAGAACCTGAGCTGAAGTTTCCCCTCAACAAAACAATACAACACAACATTGCAAACAGTGCAAACACTGTCTAAGAAATTATAGATTTAGAATTGAATTCGAAAAATGCCTGGAATCACGTAGAATTTGATCAAGTAATCATGTTGCACTTTTGGCTTAACATGCAGATAGCAGTCACAGCCAGCAGGTTATAATTTGTGTTTGATATCAGTGTTAAAAACTCTCTGGATTATTTTTGGCCTGATAATATTAGATGTTTTCATACCTTTTTTTCCTCTACCTCTTCATTTTCTTAGTTTTTATTACTTCCCAGTATAAATAAACCATCCTTAAACTCACGGACCAACATGAAAGACTGATGGTCTTCTACACTAACAAATACACACTGCTTTGTCTTTTTCCTCCCAGCTTCCACAATTAAATTGCCTCTGTTCGCATGTACAGTAGATGTGTTCAAAGAGCAGCTCTGAGTTTCAGTCTGCTTTGCCTTACAGACTTTGTTTGTTTTCACATATAGTAAAGAGGGAAGAACAAAGAGAAATGTGAAATCGAGGGAGATCAAAACACGGAGAAAGCAGCACAAATCAAAATTAAAAATAGGAGGGTTGATGGAGCGGGGTGGAGCAGAGTGATAACTCATTATCGACGGAGGGAGCATGCAGAGATAATTGGATATGGAGGAAGCAGACCACCTCCAAGCTGCCTGTCCAGGGGTTCAGATGAAGTTGCATAAAAAAATATAAAATGTGAGAAATGATGTAAGCATATGAAAAAAACAAGGGAACAAAAGAAAACAGAGAAAATTCTGAAAAAAATACTGATATCCTGTGTTTTCCAAATGTCAAATATTGAAAGACATTAGTAGGATTTTGGAAATGCACATCCCACATCTGTTCCAGCTCAGAGAGAAACTAAAGAGCTTTGAGCAGAGAAATAACCGGCTGCTGCGAGTGAAAGATAGAATTTGTGCCATATTATACACATGGTTTATTTAGCAGGTCATGAATATTCTGATTGTGATTTCAGTAAATTAAAAACAAAGGTCTTGCAGCTTCATTGCAGAAAGTTTTATCTCAGTCACTCAGATGTGAAGTATTGCATTTCAACACATGATCATTGAGGTGGGAGGAGATTTTTTTCGGTTTGGGGATGCTGATAAGAATATTAGTGTGTTTATACTAGAAATTAGGCAGCTTCCTTTAAAGTACTGAGCTCCTTCCTATTTCTTTCTTTTTTTAAAAAAAAATCACATTCTCTATCTTTTATTTCTTTTTTCTTGTCCCTTTTTATGCTTTCACAAACATTATCATTGGTAAAATACTGTGAAACTGCTAATCCACAGAATTATTTTTGGCCTCCTGACGTCTTATCATGTTGGTAATCTAGAAAATTAACTGTATCCTATAATGTACGTGGCAGAGATTTAACCCCTTAACTGAAGTTAAAGGCCTACAGTTTTCTATTTGTTGTCCTCCACATAGCTTGCAGCACTTGTTAAAACCTTTTCAACTCTGTCTGACATGATTATATACTCAATCCTTCAACACTTCTTCTTGAGTCAAACAAGAAGAAGTGTTGAGTCACAAACTTGAGTCAGTCCGCCTGCTCTAACTCTGTCTTCTGAAATCACGTGAAGACATTTGTCTTCTGAGAGTACTTACTCACATAAAATAAGCTCTCTCTTAAAAGCATTTGTCAATTGCTTTGCACTTAGGGTTACTAAATGCACCTGCAGCACTTGTGTCAAGTGGAACATGAAATGAGTGAAAAAGTGTTGCAGCACTTGTTCTCGAGCTTTTCCTTGATTATGCATCATTTGTGGACTAATAATGAAGTGGACACAATCAGCTAAATTGCTTATTCAGTGTCATTTTGTACCAGCTATGATGTTTGGACTGAGACTCTCGACTCTGTGTTTGATATCAGATGAAAATGAAATATTTTGGTCATCATTTTATGGGAGTTTCCCCAGATTTTGCCTGACACAGTTGGTCTCTTTTTAAACTTTTCTCGCTGGTATAAAAATTGGCATACAGTTGGTTTTGAACAAAGTTTGGCTGCACAGCACACATTTTTAACGACATGATCACTGCAGCTGCTTTTTCACAACCTCATTTGCTACCTTTACTTGAAAGATAAACACTTCCAATTTTCTTGTTTATGATTATTCTGGAGATAGAATCACAGTTTTATTTTTTTCTGCTATTTGAAGGTCCAAAAAACAGACTTAATATATTATAATTAAAAAGGCAATTTATGTTTGTCAACTGAGGAGAGAAGAAAACACACTGAAATAGCTCAAAAGTAATTTTGATTTCACCTTAAACACACTTGACAGGTTATCTTGCTTTTATAATTTTATTCAGTACTGAGTGTGTGAGGAAGTGGAGGCAGAGAGAAGGAGATATCAAAGAAAAAAGAAAAACAAAGGGGGTATTAAGATATGATGAAAAGACAGATAGAAAGACAGTCAGATGATAAGATTGGTTAATGTCTTTTAGTGATGAAGACTCAGTTCAGCATGCTAACGATGCCGCCCGTCAGAGGGCTCCCAGCCCATAACACTGCTGCGTGACATTGGCTGAAAGTCACCATGGAAATCAAGCCTGTGGGCGGTGTGTGTGCATGTGTGTGTGTGCCTTACAGGGATTGCAGGGTCCTCATTTATGCCCTCCAGGGTGCTGGTGTTAAATCAGATGTTTGGCTTCCTCTGAGCCGACTTTCAGCCTTGTGTTTACCACAGTGACAGAACCTGTCTTTAGATACAGGGGGTAAAATAACACACACACACACACACACACACATTCTCACAGCCTCGCACATGCACTGTGTCATATATTATTGGGCCTATTATTCTGTTTTTTTTCCCCTTAGCTCACTCATTCATATTATGCAACCAGCAGAGGAGATAAGATAAACAGAAAACAAATGTTAAACTTCAGTATCATTCACAGGATTAATTTCATCTGGTATGGATGTGTTAGATAAGAGTCTTGAGTGTCTGCAGAAGAATATCTTTCAAAAATAAAACCAAGATGTACAATTCTTCTATCTGTAATCTTATTGAACATAGCACATTTTAAATGCTCCAGGGGATGAATTTAATTCCAGTCAACAGCAGGATGTCAGATTTATATGTCTGCTGTGCCAGCCGCTGCAGCAGATAAACATCAGTTTCCTTCCTATTCACAAATGCCATTTGTCTCTTCAGTATATTAAAGTGGATGTTTAATTTTGTGGTTCACAGACAGTGCAGCTGCTGAATGAAAGGGTTTCTGTCCCACTAACAACCAGTTTTGTGGGTGAGATGACTGTACTCAAAGGGATTTTACATCTTTTATCTGAGGGCTGCAGTTATGATTTCTGTTTTGCTCATGTCTTTTTGAAAAAAAAAACATATGAAAGAGCTGAAAATTGAAACAAAAATATGTACTCTGCTGTGATTGCCTTTTCAGAAAATTACCTTGTTATTAGTCTTATATTGGTTGTCTGCAAAATGTCTCTATCTTACATTTTGCATAACTAGTGTCTTGTTAGTTCGTGTGCACCCAGCGAGCCACAGATTGCACGCTAATCAATCAATCAAGAAAACAATCATGATTGTTACTTTTCCATTTCCTGAGAATGGAGCATCTCTGTAATTCTTTATTTTTCTCATAAATGTCATTTTTCCATGAAATTGATAAAAACATTAGGCTGGTTGCTTCAGCTTGTTTCAGAAAAGAAAAAGTGTTTATTTGTTGTATTATTTCAGACTTTACCACCAAATTAGCAGTTTGGATGTTTGGTTTCATTTGGACTTTAAACTGTCTCAGTTTTGTGTGAACGTGTACTAGTAATGCTTTTTCTGGTGGTGTCACTGCTTTTACACAAGAGGTGTAATAATGAGCATAATTGAGCAGACTTTTTAAGTATCATGCAAAAAGAAACCATTTTTCGGTAAAGCAGTTCTTGTAATTAAAATAAATCTGATAATGTTACAGCTAGATTTTAGCAAAATCATATGTTCAGACTGCAACTCAACACTCAGCAGCACTGTATTAGAATTGTATTCATAAAATAAAGATTTTACACTAAAATTATGCCAGTAGTGTTCCTGAAATATGGAGGCAGTGGGAAATAATCTATAAACCGAACAACTGAATGCACACTTAATAACCTGCATGCAAATGTGTTCTCAGTAACCTGTGTGCATGTAAACAGAGTCTGCAATGCTGAGTGCAAAATCCTGACTGATGGGAATTTTTAAATCCACAAAAATGAGACACTAGTTATGGAAAAGTGGAATTTGTCTGTTTCCTAATGTTTTGTAACAGAGGGAATATTGTTTGATACAACGCTACAATGTTTTTCAAATATTCCAGCGGTTACAAACTGAGGCTTTTTCTAAGGACTGCAAAAATCAGTCGACAACATACTTAATATAAACATACCTGCTCACACATCTGCTTCAGCATCATCATGTGTGCCGGTGGTGTGACTGCAATCTTTTCAAGTGTCAAGTGTTTCTCTTTGATTATATAAAAAAAATGTAGCACAGCCATTCCAGCACTTCCAACAAAGGCCTGTCAGAGAAAGTACAGCATGGAGCCTTTTCCAGGAGTGGTGAGGACCCTCATAATGGATGAATGACAACAGAGAGAAGGGCTGTAATCTTACCGTCTTTTATTCAGTAATCCTTTTACAACCTATTTCAGCCTGATTTAAACACCAACCCTTTTCAAAAGAAGTTGTCACATTGGAAGAAGTACTAATTTAATGAGATTTTGCCTCTTTTCTGGAGTGGAAGTGTATGTGTTTTTTAAGCATTTTATTACTTTTTAGCATGACAGCCCTTCATTTAACTTTCTAGTATTATTGGCATAGCAATTAATTCTCAATAATTAATATTAACATGTACCAGTCATGCTTTTGGTAGCTGTTAAATGTGCTTTATGCTATATTTTACCTCCAGTCATGCTTTTCCATGTCTCATAACAGCAGCATCATGTTGGATATTAGTACAGTGAGCTTTGTGTTTGAGGCTGATTGCTTTGCCATGGGCCAAAGGCTGCCTAGCCACCGGCCTTAGCTTTGATGCTCTATTGTACTAATAGCTTTTTAATGAGCCATAAGTCACATCCCCATCCAATTGCTCCAAAGCATTTTGTGCCTGAATCTCAGCCAAAACAAAGGGGGGGGAGCTTTTTGATGCCGATGCTTCCACAACAATAAAGAAAGTAGAACAAATTATAATAATTTTGACATGAATTACATTGTTGGTTAGCCGACTGCACCGATGAGCACTCATAGGCATTAAATTTGAGAAACGCTGTCTGTGTGATGAGGCTGTTTAACACAATGTATATATATTCTTTTATTTACAAGAGAGAGACATTTCAGTCTTTGTGGTAAAAGCTTTAAGAACCTACCAAGTAATTAACTTAACCTACTCACTAAAATGCTTAACATCATGTACTTCATGCATGGTACACAATTTACATTTTTTACATATATATGTTTCCAGGAAACTATTTTTTTCCATTAATGTCTGTCAATGACCAAGCATGCATGTTTTAGTTACACACATACTTTCATAAATACACCACAGCTAACTGTTTGCCTACCCTGCTCCAGAAATGTGTGTGTATTTTTTTGTAGGTTAGTAGGTAGTCATTGATTTCTATAATATTATTCGGTATATTAAACATAATTGCTGACCTTTTTAAAGAGTGGACTATAAAGTTCTATATTTTTTCTATGAATTACACTCAATATATGAGTGTAGAGAGGTGGAGAGTGTCTGTGACCATAACTGCACAAAAGCATGAAAAATAACAAAAACACCGAGAAAAATAGCAAGTTGACTTTTTTACATTTAATGGTGGAGGGAAACCAGAGTAAAGGTGCATTACTGTCTCCCTAATGTAAAAGCAAGAATGGAGAGAAACAGATATAGTTTATTGTTTACACAACTACCACAATTATATATGATGCAATAAATCATGCAATTATGTTATAAATATAAAAAAAATAGTGATTGCTAATGAAAATGATCATGCGTTGCAAAACCATACTGCAAGCATACAAGTTGCTGAAAAGGTAGTTCACAAAAACTAAGCAAGTTTCAACAATCTGCTCTTTTATTTTCATATATTATGAAAAACTCTATGGATGCATTGAACTGCACTACGAATATATCAGACATGTGAAACTAAATTTTAAAGCAGTGGTAAAACAGTTATGTAGTTAATCCGTTTTTACACCTTTGGAAAATAAACAGACAAATAAAATAATAAGTTGTTAAACTAATTTATCAAACAGAAGTCTCAAATGAAAAGGATCTTGCCTTTTGTACCATTTTAACCTGATCTGTCTTGGGATTTTAAACTGTTGCTTTGAGAACACAAATAATATAAGGATGTTAACTTGGGGTCATGGAAATTTGATGGGCACATACTTAATTCTTACCTCTGTTTGCTAAACTATAATGATTTGAAAAAAGATATAATAATCACATGAACCACTGCACAGCCTGCATTTGAAAATAAGCACAAGGCAAAACTGTATAACCCTAAAAATACCTTTTGTTGAGGGCATGTGCATGCTGTGCTGTAGCTGGGTAGCATATGTGTGGCTGTCGGAGTGTTAGAGTATGTGAAAAATGAAATTATGTGAGAAAGAGAATGGTGGAGGTGGGTGAGGAAGAGAGAGAGATGGCGAGAGAAAAGGGAGTGAGCGCACAAGAGGAAGTGGTGAGTCTTTCTGCTGTGCAACAAGCTGCTAACAGTGGAGCCATTGAGAGAAAGAGGAGGACAGAGGGAAAACCCTGGAAGGAATAGAGATCAAGCAGGAGATGTGAGGAGATGTAAAATAGAGAGAGGCAGGAAGAAAGAGAGATGGAATGAAGAGTGGGAGAGTGAGAGAGGAGGAGGAGGAGGAGGAGGAGGAGGAGGAGACTGAGTGGTGTGTGCAGGCTGACAGGGGAAGTGAAATAGACCGCTGGGAAGCGACTCAGTGAGCGCTGTGATCAAGATAGAGAGGAGTACAGGAAATACAGGAAAAGTGACAGAGAGTGCTCTGATTGACACGCCGGTAATGAGAAGAGCAAAGAAGAACCCGACAAATTTTTACTCCTTTTTGATTTGTGTGTGATCCAGTTATATCTTCTGATTTATTCTGGAACTGAGTGAATTAATTAGTTTTTCCCAACTCGTCACTTCAAAGCTTTTTGTCTTGCACATCTTCAAAAATGATGTAAAGAGATGCAATCAGTCTCTGGGTGTTCTTTAGGGATTGTAAACGTTGTCTGTTGGATTGTGCTGTTAAACTTGGCTCTTTTTTAACCACCTTGGCTCAGCTTTTCTCTCTCCATGAGGTAGGTTTTCTGTTTTCACTTGAGGAACCAGAATAGAGATATTAACAAAATGATAAGTGTTCTGTCTTGGGTAAGCTGAAAGGAGATGAAGACATTTGAAGAATCTCTAGGGGTTGGAGTTAATAAAGAGATCCATCATTTGTAATAAATCAGGGAATTTTCATCATGCAAGGAGCTTTAATGGGTTTATTGACCCCTTGGGATCTTAGAAGACCCCCCTGATGAGCCTCTCATCTTTTAAGTGTAAGATCTGAATGTGATGTGTGTGTATGTGATCTAAAGTGCTGGAGTAAGTGCTGAAAAAAGAAACACATTTCCTCTCTTTTCCACATTGCACCGTCATGACAGAAAGTCTATATTTAGAAGCTTTCCGCAACAATATCAGAGTAAGAGTACACTTTTTCTCTCCTCCTTCCCCTAGAGCTGTCATTTTATCCCGTGTGCTGAGTGAGCATTTTTGTGCATCTCACACAGTGTCTCCGCCTCTTGTTCCCTGCTCCTGCCAATCTGCCTTGGCATTGAGCTTGCAGACAATATTTAAGCAGAAAAAAAGGTATTTTATCCATCAGCCCAGTGAGGCCTCTCCAAAACAGCTCGCTGTGTGGGTACACTAGTCGTGATCCCCACTCGTGGTGTGTGTGGGGGTTGTGTATGTGTGTTGAGGTTTTGGAGATCCTGGGCGTCTCCAGAAGCTCACTGGTGTAGCTCCAAACCATAGTAATAAACTGATTAGCACCTTTAGTTCATTGCACTGTTAGTCAACTTGTGTCACAACCTTAACTCGATTTAAAAGTTTTTATCACCAACGTTCATCTGAAGTAGTAAATTTGATGTTAGAAGAGAAGTCTTGCAGTCATTAAAAGAAAATAAAAATTAGCTCTAAAGGAAATGAAGTTCATCATTTTCATGTTTATGTCCACAACTGTTGGTCTCACTAAGGTTTACACTGGTTTCTACAGATGATACAGTACTTCTGATGCCTACGGGGATCAATAAAGTATTTCTGATTCTAATTACATGAGGTGATTGATTCCAACACTAATAATTAGTTCTATCATGGTAAAATATACTGGATCAAATTAAATTCAGTCGACAAAGTGTCCTATTAGATATAGATATATAAAGATAGCCAAAGTCCAAATCCCTTTGCATCTGCCTTAATTCTTAAAGTTATGACATGTTACACTGAGCTATTTCTAGAATATAATTTTTGTGAATATGTGCAATATTTGTGACAGGTTATGTGTTACATTGAAAATGAAAAACCTTAAATCATCCACCTGCTCCACTGCAGTTGTAAAAAGAGGTGTATGTCTTGTGCCTCCCTTTTTCTAAAATCACTAATCAGCCTAATTGTTTTGCTGACTTTAAGCGTCAGGTTCTTCTCTGTCCACCACTTTGCAAGACTATTGATTTCTTCCGGATATGAACTCTCACTGTTGTTAGTAATCCAGCCGATGATGGTTGGGTTCTCTAAACAGTGTAGTTTCCTATGTGCATGGGATTGCAGTCAGTGTTGTACAGAATTAAGTGGAGGGGGCTGAGCACACAACCCTGCAGGGCTCCGGTGTTGAGCACCAGAGAAGAGGTGTGACTGTCAGTCTGAACCGTCTGGGGTCCAATATCCAGTTGCAGTAGCAAAGTTAATTCCACAATGATTTCTGGTGGACTGACTTTGTCATGGTGTCACTGTCATTAAGTCGGCTCAAACCCAGTTTCTGTAGGCTAAACACAGCATGTGCAACAACCTAATAACAGCTAATCAGATTTATTGACCCAGTTCTACATTTAATCAGTGCATTTTTGAGTGTTTGTGAAGTTTTACTATTTACTCAAATCTGTAAACTGAACTCAGTCAAGCACAGACATAGTAGGTAAGTTGAACAGTTAAAGACAGGTCCAGTAAGAGTGTTATTAAAGAGGATCAAACAAAGTCGAGTGACATAGCTAGTAGACACATGATGGTGTTCACTACAGTCAGACAGAACTTTGGCATCTGAAGTTGTTCAAAAGAGTGAACGAGCAAATTCTATAGCCATCACAGTTGCCCTTTTGGTTTGCACTAACAGTCACATGCTTTTTGCTACTGAAAATCAGTTCAGGAAAGTTGCTATTGTTAATTATTTGATCAACCCTTCATCATTTATTATCCCTGGAAACGATTAATACATTCTTTCTTTCCCTGTCTGCCAAAAAGTGCTTTGTTTCAGTGATATCTTTGCTACTGAATATTTTTGCAATTCTGTCTGTTCACTGCATCTTTAAAACTTACTTTTATTAATCAGACAGTATGGACAGGCCTGTGACATGCATTCCTTTTATGTTTTATGTCGATGACATTTGAGGTTCTGCAAGTTGCTCTTTTTCCTTTCTGTTCAAGCATGTCGTTGCATAATTTCTTACATGTCAGGTGTTTTTTTTTCTCTGGGAAGGACAGATGAGACATTATTTCAGGGGGTGGACACAGGTTGAATCACAATTCTGCTCTGTCAGTCAGTGATGGCTGCAAATCCAATAGATATTGAAATGTCAGAGTTTATTATTTTAAACTCATGACATTGTTCATTAGAGATCAAATTGTAGAATAATGGATTTTGTACAGATTTCACTTGACATTTTAGATTCCTGTCTGGTTACAAAAATCCTCTGGGTCTTGACCTCTTTACATTTACCCTTCTGACAGGCTGATGATAAAAATTACCTCCAGCCTGCACACCATGCTGACCTTACTAATTGTCTGTGGCTGTGCGTGATGAGCTGCCAATGTGGTGAAAGACCACAGTGTTTTTGATAATGTCATTCAAACAGCATGTGCACAAACTGTAGGGCAGACTGATTGTTGTGGAGGTGGCTTGATTCATGCAGCACAGGCATTCATAGAGAAGACACATTGACATTTACATGTGCAAATGAGTGTGGAGTCATTCAGAAATTCAGCACTGCAGTCAATGCCTGTTTGTGTGGACTATGTACATCTAAACCAGTTAAACTTTTAGCTATTTGGGAGTGAAGACAGCTTTGTAAGCATGACATTATCACCAGTCCTCTCTTGTTGAAGGTTCTGCTTAAGGGGCATGAACTTAATGAGAATTTGGATCATAGGATAAGGATTTCGGTCAGTTTTCTTGTCAGCTTTGTTTTTTTATTCAAGATTACTGACTTTGAAGGCAGTTCAGGCAATTAAAGAACTCAAAGAAAGTGCTGCTCAGGTGTGTTGATTCAACACTATTTTTTAAGAGCTGGACAAAAAACAAAGAAAAAAGAAAACTGGTTTGCTGGAACAGGAAACATAAGACAGTTAGCACAAGATAGGATTTGGTAGGGGAATAATGTATACACTATGTGTGTATGCAAGGAAGTTAAATGTACACTGGTAATGGAAGTCAGGTGATAACTGAGAGTGCAGGGCTGAGTGAGGGTAGCAGGCTCTGAAATGAGAGAGAGGGGAGGTGAAACCAGAATAAATGATTCAAACACAACTGTTACCAGTTGTAGACTTTTTTAAAAGCCCACTGAGATACTGAAAATCAAGGAACTTTGTGCACAGCGTGTACAAGGAGTGCTGATAAAAGATGCGTTGAGGGTCGTGTGTGGGTTACAGCCTCTGGAAACAATCAATGGAAAGTTCCCTTAAGGATAGAGATGTGTGAGTGTGTGTGTGTGTGTGTGTATGTGCATGTGCATGCGTAGTGAGAGTTTGTTCTGTCTGGCAGTGACAGGTGATGAATGTGTTGGATGCTGTGAAGCAGCTACAATAAGGGAAAGGAGACAACAAGGGGCAGTGTGGACTTAACATCAGATGAGTTAAGGGGTGGAGGGACAACTCTGTGTCCTGCAGGGACAGAGGCAACAGGAATACAAAGGATTTAAGAAAAGAAGTATGAGACCACCTTTATATCTGAGGTAGGTTTGATGGAAATATGACAAATGGTGTTGGACAGTGTCATCTGTAGTGCTCAGACAACAGTCAGTACAACTTGTTTGTTTTCTATTACATGAAACAGTCAAAGAAAACCACTGAATCGACAAAGTGTTGTAAAATCTGCTTTTGAATACATACACATATACTAAATATTTTTAGCTCCAAATTATTTTTAGCCCTCTTACTTTAATGATACATAAGTTGTAGTTTTCTTGTGAGCAAACAACAAAATGAAAACTGATTTAAAAAAAAAGAAAACGCTAAACACATACACCCCGCCACTTGTAAAGCCAATTATTTTGGACCGTTGAAACTTGTGTTCTTTATTTTTATAATTTTGCAGTAACAAAAAAAGTCAAGCCACAATAGCTTATGCTATAGAGAGAACAGGCGTTATTGAAATGACTATGTCATTTATAAACAAAAGATAAACTTGCACCTTTTAAAGGGGTTTAGTTTAAGTAAGGGATAATCAACAAGCAGGTGTCCATTAGATGGTTTCAGGGCATGGCATGGAGGCAAAGAACCACCTGATGCAGAGCAGAGGGTGGTTGCCTCCGCTAAGCATTCACTCGGCATATTCACCGTACATACATACATACATACATACATACATACATACATACATACATACTATACATGACATAATTAAAACTGAGTTCATACCAGCTGCCGTGGTTATAACCATTATAGAAAGCCATATTTGAAAGCAAGGCAATTAGCCTGCTGTTGTATCCTCCATCCGACTGTAAACTGTTGCTTCCTTAAACTTTCTCCAAAATTTGCACCTCCACATCATGAATTTTACAAATGAGGTTGACAGTTCACCCTCTTAGACAATTTATCTATAAAAAATACCCAGGTGTTGCACTCAATTTTATGAACAAAAGTCTTGGAAATTATCATGACGAATTAAAAAAGACAAAGAAACTTTGTTAGATAGCTTATAAACCTGCACTCAGCAGCAGTTGAAGCAGGCAGAAACTTCCTCAAGCATCCATTTATCAAAGCCAGCTGAAAGGAAAAAAACTTCCTGTTCCAAACAGAGCTTTTCACTTGAATGGCAAGGACAACAAGCAGCATCATTGTTTGGCATCTCTGAAATGGCTGAGAGAAAGCTAAATCAATTAGCTTCAGGAGGCCGCGCATTGTCATTCGCATCGGGTTACCAGTGGCGGGCAGCCAGCAAGGCTCATGGAACAGGCGCTCACTCAAGGAAACAGGGTGGAAGGATTGAGAGGGAGCAGGCCCAGCTTATTGGATTTGCTCGGGAAAGTGATTACACCTTCCGCTTCCCAACAAGCCTTCCCCCCTCTCTGCATATTAGCTGCTAAATGACAGTGACACACCTTGCCAGGGCGTTTCTCCTGGCTGCTTTTACAGCTTTGCTTGAGAGCCCATCAAAGCCTTGGAGTGCGAACACTTTACCTTGTATGGCTATCTCTTCATGCAGCAAACTGAATCTCCTTGCGCTGCCACCAGCAGGGTGGTGGCCCGTGTATGTGAGATTAATGGAAAGAAGGACCACTTATGTCTGTTACATGATATACTGAATGTGTGTGTGTGCGTGTGTGAGTGGGAGCATTTGTACAGCCTGCAGTGTCTGTTTGAGAAAAGACTGATGGAATTGAATGGAGCTGGAATGGCAATGATAAATCAATTAGAGTGTGCAATAGAATATGTCTAATAACAGTGTCAGCAGGGCAAGTGTCCCACTCAACCACTACTCCCCTAATCCTTTGCTGTTCCTACTATGTGGTGATCACAAGTTCTGGTGTTATTTTGTTCCTTTGGTCAAAACTTTATAAGTGTTTTGGTTACGATAGTGGATAAACCATTAGAGATGATAAGATAAACAACTTCCTTGAGAGGAGCAGGTGCACTAATCCTTTCTTTAGATGCCTTAAACAACCTCCATTTACCTGACAAGAACCTGTGATTTACAACTTTTGAGTCTCAGAGCAAAAGTTCGAGTTGTGTGATGTTGTTATCTTATGTTAAAAGCTGTGAGGTTGGAGATTCAGGTAGATGGTTGGCTCAGGAAAAAGGCAGCTCTGAAACTAGACACATCTGTAACAATGGTATCCAATTTTGAAAAGGCAATCAATGTCAATCAATGTTCGTTTAAACCAGTGCTTTTTAAATGTGGGGGGCGCGGTTAAATGCCAGGGGGAGCGCATGTGACCCCGGGAAACATGCACAGCTAAACTACCATTTGCTTTTTCATTGCCGTACTAGAATAAAGTGTAATTGCACATCTGCTACAGTAGGTGACAGTGGCGCTTTCATGCTGCTGTGTCTTGCGTGATCACTGTTTTCAAAAGTCATGAGGGGTTCAAATTTATTCATTCTTGCTTTTAAAGATGAAAAATGATAAATGATGGAAAATAATCCAAAGACACTTCTAATCGATCGTGTTTTGAATTAGTTGCGGAGCATGAAGCAAAGGCGAAAGGCGAAAGCAAGAATTTTCTGCATACTTGTAACAATTTTATAGACAAATGATACTATTTATAGTCGTGGCGGAGGTTGGGGGGCGCAAAATGTTTTCTTCTTCCTAGGGGGTGCTTAACAGAAAACAATTGAGAAGCACTGGTTTAAACAATGACCTTGACCCCCCTCAACTTTAACAAGGTAGTTCCTCTTTAACCATAACTCAGATGTTTCCAAAGCACAAAACTAGTTACTTTACCTGAAACTGCAAAATTTTTTTAAAGTAGAAGACAAAACGATTTAAAAAAAAACCATTACTATTATTGCAACTTGAAAATCATGACAAGCCCCTAAACTAAAACAGTGCAAGTAAACAAATGTGGAAGTCTTCACTGCAAAACCACATAGGAGAGTCTGTTTTCTTATGACCTTGGCTCTGCCATCGTAGTCATTGTTTAAAGGCCTCCTTTCTCAAAGCAGAGACATCTCTGCCATGTAGAAACAAAATGATGTTTTGTTTGCCTAAATTAGCCGGACTTGCTGTTACAGTGGCTTAATACCATTAGTTTTTCAGCCCTGATCACACCCTCTTGTTGCAATACAGTTTATTCCTTTGAATTTTAAAACCCAGTCTCATTTTTTTTTGTTTTTTTTGTTTTTTGAAAAGTTAATAAAATTGGTGTAAAGTTGCCAACAGTGTAGGACGTCTCTGGTCCTCATGGTCAGTTTAACGAGACAGACTGACTGCAAGACAATGCAGTCAGTTTGGAAGAAATTGTGATCTGGTGGTGGGAGCTATTCCTGCATGTGCTTTTATTTTTAACATGAAATGATGAACGATTCCACTTGAACAAAAACATATTGCCTTGGCATTTTTTTTCTTTTGGTACTCACTCATTCTATTTAATTTCTAAAATAATCCGTGTCATTGAAATCTATTTTATTCCTCTTTCTAATGGCAGTTATCATGCCTTTCTTCTCTTTCTCTTTCACTCTCTCTTTCTCAGCCAGCTGCCAACAATTCTACCAGCTGTCGTTGTTTTCTTCAGGATTCAAGCCCCCCCCCACTAATAGTGGTATTTGTTTTCTGTCAGGCACTCTTTGTCCTAAATAGAATAGCATGTTCATTGTATACACGCACATTCAGACTTTCAAGACGCCAGTGAGAATTATGCTTCTCACATAAAGACATAGAGACATAGAGACATACTTAAATTCCCTCTAAAGACTTGTTTTCAATGAGCTACAGTTGTGTACTTAGTTGTGTACTCTCCAGGGCTGGTTGTTTATTTGTCTGATACTCTGGGATAAGTGGTTGGTTTCATATTCATATTCATATTATTCATATTATACACTGTTGAGACATTTCAAGAAATGCTGGGAGAAAGTTTCAAGTTTTGTCTGACATCAACAGTAAAAGCTGATTCTGCTTTACAGCCTGAAGGGTCAGAGATCTTGTTTCTGGATTGACCATTTTCATATTCAGATTCATAGAATTCAATAGCTGATTTTCACATTGAAGTAAAGTTGAACAAGAAATCTGAAAAAGAGAAAAGGGTACTGATGAAATTTTTCTTCTCCTCAACTTAACAAAAGATTCTTCATCCAGTTTGTTTTCCTCAAGAAAAAAAATTGATGACACTAAGGCACCCTCTATTTTTTATCTATAAGCAGTAAATAAACAGCCAATTTATAGTTAATTTTACACAACAACATACAGAATAGGTGTAAGCAATTATGGAGAAATGTTTTAATGTTAATTCATACTTGGTTTTAATTTAATTTATGAATAATCTGTTAATTTAGAAATACCCTATCTTCATCTTCACAACTAAGCTAAATGCATCTATGACCGAAGGCCTTGAGATGCTGTTAAAGGCCCAAAAAAGAAATCCAAATGGGAAAATTTGAGTAAACAATATTTTTTTAAGAAGCCACTAATTTCAAGGACAAGAATGAACCTTTGTCAGTCATCTTAATATAAACAGTTCTAATTCAGCCTTTGAACGTTAAGTACACATGTATAAAGAGATTAAATCATTTTTCCGTTGTTAGAGGCAATCTTTTCTCAGTTGAGCGTGTGTAGGGAAATGCTGTCCTTATTATAAGCTTGCACCTTTTGTTGCTTCCTTGTTCATGGGTGTTGTGCTTGTGATGTGTTTTAATAGATAGGCTTTTCTCCTGGAACATTCTTTATTGATGTGATGTGGCTTCCATTTTAAAACCTCTCTGCATCTCTCCAGCGTACCACTGCATATTGTTGTTTATTTTTTCATGGACAAACTGAAATTGCTGAGAAACCAAATTAATACTGTTAATCGTACCGGTAGTTTGGCATTTTTCTGTAGCATGTACTTTAATACAAGGTATCATGGAAACATATATTGGCTTGCAGTGCTGTGCTTTGATTGATAGTCTGATTTGTGATATTGGCAGAAGGGCAGAACTGTTTGCCTGTTTACAGGAGACCATTTAAGACATTGATCAATACGTTTACAGCCTTTGAAAAGGAAACATGCTGAGGAGCTTTTACAAGACCTTTGGACCATTCAAGAAGAAAGCCATTTACCAAGAGGTTCTTGACTAAAACTAATGAGCTTGGTCAGATTCCTGGCAGAGCAATTTAGTGCCCATCATGCAGAATATAAATTCAGCATTCAACACTTGTGCGACTCATGAACCAAGCTGGCTGTAATGTGTCAATACAGATGGAATAAACTAAGGCAACAGGACAGTTGACACTGTCTAGGTAAAAGTCATCAATACATGTGTTTTCATAAGGTTTCCAGGGAATGCAACAGGTCGAGGTCAGTTCAAGGTTTAGGTCTTTGTGCATGTGTTAAGAGAAAAACCTGGTATTTGTGGGAACTGATCAAAAATGTAATTTCTTTCCTTTACCTGCCTCAGCTACATTTCATAACACTAAATTTCATGTTTATGTGAGTAGACAGTGTCGTTTTCTATTAGACCACTGTTCCATTTGTTTTGCAGTTAAAGGGATATAGCCTCCATGCTTCGGGGAGCATGACATAACAACATGAAAGACTGTCTTCACCAGAATCACAACGACATTGGTCATATATAAACGTGTCAAAACAAAAAAAACCCTGAATAATGCCTGTTGACCTTTACTTGTTTAGTTTACACATAAACTGTTGAAGCTGTGTGAATACTGTTGTTGGCTTTTTATATCAAATTGTACAAGTAAATGACAATTGTTTACTGCCACAAGTCTCCCACAAACAGGCAGCATTAACTCCTTCAACCACAAAAAAAAGGCTATCTAACCTTGATCAAGTGCTTTCCTTCGGACTTTTATGATACACTTAGCAAGTCATGAAATGGTCCTACAAGTCATTTTAATGGAGCCACAGGCATTGTTTGGCACTGGCAAATGGTCCATTTAGGCCCTTATGAATGAGGATCTGTTGTAAAATGACACAACAAATTGCTAAGTTGTCGCTTATTAACATGTGGTTATGTGTTTCCATGTATTCTTGAATCTAAACACAAATAGTTCCAAATTTATAACAAAGAATATAGCTGAATCCAATATTGTTAACTACACTAAAATGACAGGACACTAAACCAATATGCAACGAACAGAAAGTACCAAATAACTGTGGTTTATTCACTCCAGGTTGCTTGTAAATTGACAGAGAGCTAACGAAATACAAAACTGCAGCTAATCAAAATGGTAAACAATATTTTTGACCAAAAAAGTGAGTGTAGACGTGTGCAAAGGCTGTTCAATCCTCAAATGGGTAATTGGCCCAAATTCAGGCAAGGTTTTTTTTTTTTTTTTTTTTTTAATATATAATTTCAGTTTTACTTGTGTCATGAATTGAGGCTAACTGTTAGGGAGGAAGGCAGCCAACAGTCTTGGAAGCCAAATCTACATCTTCTTCCAAACTTTGCTCCTCATTTAATTTTTATATTACCCCAAATTTATGGCCACAAAGCTTCATATCATAAACTATGAATGCATTTGGAAGTCATGGCAAGGTGGCAATACTAAAACATTTGAGCAGAGACACACTAGTTTTTATTGCAGTCTGAGATGGTGCTTTTTCTTTATCTTAAATGGAACATGCCTTAATCTGAAGTTAGAATGTTAGTATCCATGATAAGATTAATTTCTCTTCTCTCTTCACTGGCTAGGTAGCTTGTTACGATTAACAATAAAACCAGGCATTTGATGAGTCAGAGGCCTTTATCATGTTGAAGGGGGAGGGATATAGTGTATGTTCATTAATATGTGGCTAGAGACACTTAAAGCTAACAGGCTACTATCAGTTTTAGCCTCTCCTGTAGGCTAACTATAGTGTTAGCTTATTGGCCTTTTAATTATAATATATTCAAGTTCCTTTTGTTTCCCATCTTCACTGCTATTGCCATACAGATCTGAAAGTTTTTTTTTATCTAAATGCCAGTTGAAAACTTACTTCTGTAATGCAAAAAATCCCACATTCCATTCTAACTGAAATAAGACAGGATTTCAGATACAAGTTATGAAGCCCCTGGTCTGTCTATGAATATGTAAATTTTAACAATTAATGGACCAATGTAGTAAAAAAGAGATGTGAATGAACAAATTCTTTTCTCTTTTGGATCTTTTAAAATTACATAAATTCTTACTTTTATTATGATTTGTAAAGTTGTTTTAAAGTTGATGTTCCATCCTCTGTTTTTTTTTCTGCTGTGACATGAATGTATAGTGCAGCATTATTCACCGGAGAGGAAGAGGTAAATCTCCAAAGTAATCCTTGTCATTTGCTGGCACCGAAGCAGAGACTCAAAAAAATCTCCCATTTTGGCTGGAGTATGAGTTTCTCCCTTGGGTCGTGTCCAACGTTAAATGACAGTGAAAGAAAGCAAGGGAATGTTGCCAACAAGAAGACATAAATAATAAGAATCATAAAAAGGGGAATAAGAAACTGGAGATGGAGAAAGATACGTAAACTAAATAGTATGAAAGAGTTGTCATGTGTAATTGTAAGTAGTTATGCAAATTGTAGGTTTTGATAATGAGAGCTTTGAGCATGGGCTGCACAAAGAAACAGAACAAACGTCAAATCTTATGCAGGTCTTAAAGAGTCTCTCTGAAAAGAGCCCCTTGCACCTGCCCAGAGCTTCCTCCCATCCTCCCTGCAGCTCACTAATCAGCTGGGTTAAATGGGATGATAGGGCTTCCTAACCTGCCATCAGCCAGCTGCTCTCCACCAGGCTCTTAGGAAACAAAACAAGCAGTGTGAAGCAGTCATGTTGATGCTGCCATTAAGCAAAAACATCACTATATTTTTCTGCCATGAGAAAAAGTTGGAAGAAACATCAGTTTCAGAGTTGCATTTTGACAGTTTGTCAGGCAGAGCTCCTGAGAACTCAGATCTTGTTTTTTGTTTATCTTTTAATAAAACATTTATTATTTTTAACCAAACAGCAACATTTCAGTTTATTAAAAAAAAAACAATACATCAACAGACATGCCTCTACATAAATAGATAACTCAAAAATTCCATTAATATGCTTCATCAAGACTATGTGGGTGTGGTTTGGTCAGGTTTGATTGATAGTTGCATCAACAAAGTGGGAGATGCCTCTTGTCTGTGTACGTTTTTTCCTCTCTCTCAATGCTTGTCCACTCAAAAACACCCATCATCAGATGTGGGTGACATCGCTTTAATTTCAACAGACTTGAGCCTTTGACTTTTTCTCAAAGAACTTGATTTATTCTGACAGTTGCTCATCCTCTGTACTTATAATAAGCAGAAGAAATTAATTGCTAATTAAAGTCCAAATTAATGTACAAAAAATTTCAGTAACCTCATGTCATTATGCTTTTATGTCCTGAACCAAGGGCACCCAAAAGAAATTCTCGATCTTCACAACCAAATTTCTGTCAGCTTCTCGATCTAATGCTGCCTGCTTGTCTGATTTGAATAGAAAATTATCAAACATCATCCTTTGCTTATGTGAAATAATCAGTTGTTTTAACTTTGGAAGATAATAGTGATCTCATGCCACTTTGTACAAAGCAGATTAAGAAAACAAGTTTTTAAGTACCTTCATATTCAAAATCATTATAGACAGTCTTGTGTCTGCTTGTCTTTGGCTTCTGTACTTAAATGTTAAAGTTTCTGCTTTAAACTAGCTTTTCTTAGCTGAGTCATATTTGACTTAATGTGGTGACTGGTCTGCCCTCAGGGTGGGATTGATTTAAGTTTGACTGCATTACATTTTCTATTCTAATTCCCTTTTTATACTCCCTTCTTTACTAGCTTTCCTCACACTCAGTACTCATATTAGGGTTCTCAAAGTCTTTTTTAAATTCCTTAAATGAAATTAAGAATACATGTTTTTTATTATCACTCAACCAGAAGTTAGTGTGAGAATGAATGAATTTGTCGCTCTTCATTGTCTTACTTGATATTTAATTGAATACCTTTAGGTTAAGGACTGTCTCAGAAGACAACACACATGAGCTTGAGCTTTTGGAAATTATTATGGTAATTCTTCTTAATTTTCAGACAGGTCAAACAATTCTTTTAGAAATAAAGACTGATAAAGTCTTATATTACTTATGGTATAGGCTCTCTTACAAAAACCCTTTTCCTACTATCCATATTAGTGTTCCTGTTGAACATATTTACATAACCATGTCAAAAGAGTTACACAAGAGGTTTACTGCAAAATCTTAAAAATAAAAGGAATGTGTAGAACACGTGCTTAAGGTTTCTATAATGCATTTTTATTTATATCAAATTGACTTTAATGCAATTACCCCATATTCCATTATAGCCAACTCCCACATTCATCCACAGAAAAATCAAATAACACAATGTACTGATTGTTTTCATGAGAGAAAGACATTGATTACTAAGTTTAAAAACGAACACATCACACATAAACTTAGGATGCAGCCATTTCCACACCAAAAGCAGGTACAAAATTGACTAATCTTTGTATCTCTATTGTAGGAGAGACCACTGATTTACTACTACTTGTCCACAATGAGCAGTTTGCACAATATCATTTCGGCTTAACATTTTTTCCCAGTTTTAGTGAATGGTTTTAGACCTTACACTTAGTTCAAGTGTGAACTGGTCATTAGGTTAATCAATGAATGCCAAAACCCTGTTATATGAGGTAAGAGGTCAAAATCTGTCTTTTTGCAAACCCACAAGACATGTGCTGGAGATTTCGTCTCTGTCAACAGTTCACTCAGTTACCATCCCACATTAGTTTGTGGTGGATAAAGCACTGGATGACAAATGCTTCCCTGAACAAATCTGAGACTATAGTTAATGTGGGTTTTACTTTGTGCAACTCTATTTTTGTGTGTGTGTGTGTGTGTGTGTGTGTGTGTGTGTGTTTGTGTGTTTGTTTTTCTGTGAAAGACTAGAAGACTAATTTTCACATTTATTAAGATAGTAGATCAAACTCAGCAAAAAATGTATCTATTTGATGTGTAGCAGGGCACCTTTGCATTTCAAATACAGCTGATAAGAAGAGTCTGCTCTGGCATGGTCAGTGTGTTCTGAAGGCTGATTTAGCCTAGAAGTAATATAATTCTATTATAATGACATGGTGTAAACCTTCACTGGAGTGGAAAATATTCAAAATACAGAATTTTGTATTGTTAACACTAACAGCAAGGTTTGAAATAACAAAAAAAAATTAACAAAATTTATGTTATTTATCTCATTATGCATAAAGTAGGTAGCTTTGTTTTTGGGGCAAAGAGAGGAAATATGTTTGAGAACATAGCACTTACTTTGTGGTCTATATTTTGCGTGAATGAGTGCATTTACTACAACATTTCAATGTTTGTTTATTTACTCAAGCTTTTGTATGTATTTATTGTACCTTTCAAAGTTGGACTGTTAGATTTGAGCAGAATATTAATGCTCTTTTAATGATGACAAAGAATGTTTATCCTAAAACTCCTTCAGTTTTTAGTTGACTTTGATGTTACAATGTCTTAGTGTTTACAGAAGTTTTATCTTTGTCTTCTAATTTTAGTCATGGACCATTGACATTAAGTGGCTGAGCTGAAAAAGCTTTTAAGTGGATTAAATAATGAACTATGAAACTGGTGTTATTCTGGCAGTAACTCCAACTGAAAATGCGGGGAACTAGATGAAAACAGACTGCTCTCTTGAGAATATGTTCTCCAGGAATCGCTTTAATGGACAACATGGAGCAGGTGTTTCCCCTAAAGGAGGCACGAAGGCAAAAGTCCATTCTCCCAAAAAGAGGGCTCCAAACCCCAGGGTAGCACTAGTTATTCGGGGTAAAATACATCGCCTCTTGCAAGGTTCTTCAGACCACCATGTCCCAGATTCCCACCTCTATTATGCAGGTATTGAGGAAGAGGTTGAGGGGGATACACAGGAGGGTAGAAAGGAGAAAAGACGTGTCTATACAAAGGTTACCCCAATGGCTGAAGCCTACTCTCCAAATGTTTCCAACGGTAAAGGACACTCTGCACCACCAGGACCACCATGCGTAGGAGAAGTAGAGCTAAACAGAGAGGGATGTATAAGAATACCCTGCACTTTGCAGCATAAAAGCTGCAGATCCCCAGGAAATCTTAAGCGGATTTCTTTTGAGGGAGAGGTTCGGGAATCTCCTGAGCAAATGCGACGATCCCAGCACTATTGTCCATTAGACCAAGATATAAATGGTACTAAATTTGCAGAAGCAGCTGGAAGGGATTTTGCTTCACCCTGTATAAGGCCAAAGAGACCATATTCCACTGGTGACTGTGTGGACTACAATTTCAATAGAGCCATCCCAGGTACGCTGATGGAAGAGGATGAAGATAAAGAGGAGGAGTCAAGTGCTGTCATTGAGCACATTCTAAAAGAACTGAGGGGGATTAACAAGATCCAGGAGGAAATCTCCGACCTCAGGGATTACTTGACCTCAGTGCGAGGGTCAGTTGAAGAAGTATCATCATGTGTGGATGCTGTACTGTTGGAAATAGAGGGCATTCGTTCTAGCAACAAGGCTGGTTCAGGAGTACATGCAGGTACCTGGGCGGGGGTAGGATGTAAGGATGGACAGTCCCCTCGCAGAAGGCCTGCTAGTGCTTATGGGAGTTTAGGAAGTGTGATGCCAAAGTCTCATTCAAATCTTTTCCCCCAAGTCTACAATGAGCGCCATAGTATTCACGGAGAATTACCTTTACCAAGGGAAGAAGAGTCTACTGTGTCCCCAATTGCTGAATCAGTCGAAAATCAGGAACTGGAGGAACAAGAAGATACCTCTGACCATAGCTCAGATATTCCAGTAGGTGCCATAGCAAGAAAGCTAAGCTTTGGCTATCTTGAAAGACAGGATGGCCAAGACTGTCCAAGCACCAGCTCCTTGTCTTCTGGTCATAGTTCAAAATCTGACTCAGATCAAGAGAGACAATCATGTAGTCATAGAGGTAAGCAACAAAGAACTGATGATGGGGAGGAACACTGGACTAACACTAGACGATCAAATAGTGCTACTGGGGAATCTGAATGGCATAGGGAAACTGTTTACCTCCGGAGTGAAAGTGTGGAGCATGCAGGTGAGAGCCCTCTTTGCATTGAAAGAACTGGTAGTTGGGATCACTACAGAGGTGCAGGAGGATCAGAGCGTCTCTCTGTTCGCCCTGGGAAACATTACAACTCACCTGCCAGCACTTCTAGTAGGGAGGAGTGGCAGTCACGGAGGAGAAGGCCTCAAACCCAGTCTGGCATTCATGTACCAACAGATACAAACCTAGAAAACCCCACTGTAGGATATGAATGTGCTACAGATTTTTCCTACACTCAAAGTTCTGGTTACCATTCAGTTGATGGGCATGATGGAGAAGCTGAGGAATTTGACTATGGGCAATCACATAACCTGAGCTACACAACGGACTGCCAAGTTGATACTTATCAGGATAATTATTTAGCCTATGAAGAGTCTTCAACAGTGGCATGGACTGAGGCATCCTCATGCATTACTGTAGCTGATGTGGATAGGCCATTCAACCAAGAGAGTAAAGCCGGTGACAAAAGCTTTGAAAACCAACTCCCTTACCCAGGCAGTGCAGACATCCAAGCCAGTGGTTTTAATGTCAAGCGCATAGGACGGGCTGTACTTGATTTTAGCTCTGCCTTGCGGGGAGCATTGCGCAAACTTGAGGTACCTGGGCCCCAAACTTCTGGAGAGGAAACAGACTTTGAAATTTCCATGCCTGCTGACAGACCTACAACTGAGTTTCCCTCAAAGCCTACTTGCCATGAGGCACAATTTGAAGAAATTGACAACACCATGAGAGATGATGTGGTGGATCATAGTAGTGTGTATGGGGAATTGAGCAAAACACATACTTTAGAAAAATTAGATCTCATCTCTGTGCAACCTATGCTTGACAATGCCAACAACAGCCTTACCTTAGAGTCTCAAGATGCCTGCCAACACCTTACTTGTTTGGACAAGACCCCCCCATGCCCACAAGAACTTCCAGACTCTATTTGTAATAGCACTGCAATACTGCCTCCACCTGATGGCCTTACACAACAACCTGAAGAAGGCCCTGCAGAAGGTCCCACAGATCTGGTTGTAAAAGCCCAACTTTCACAGTGCACCACTACTGAATCCCTTTCTGTCTCACTTTTGACTGATGAACACACTGCATTGGAAGATCATGAGAGAAATGTAGAACCACTGCCACAGCAATCTGCTTCAGACACTGTGGTACCAGTAGACAAAACAGAAGGTGATGCAGCAGAGCCATCTGTGGAGATAAGCCAGATGGATGAACGCAAGCTAAAGTGCTTGAGGACCTTCCAGCAGATTCTGCGGGAAAAGAGGGAGACCAGGCGCAACCTCGCCAGTATGACTATGTCCACCTTTTCTCAGGATGAATTTGAGCCAGGTAGTCCTAAAATTCTTAGTTGGACACATTTTTTGTTTATTTCTTCATGTGAATTTTGTCTTGTTTTATTTTAGCAAATGAGCCATTCATTAACTTTGAGTCACAGCTCTCTCTTTGTTTGTATTTTTTTCTTTTTTCTATTCCTACATTCCATTCTATAAGAAGTCGTCATGGTAGATGATTATCTCTATTTTTTTGTATTTGTTTGTTTGAGTTAGGGCTGGGCAATATTGCCAAATCAAATATTTCAATATTTTTGGTTACACACTTCATTATTGATATTATGTATTATAGTGATGACTCATGGTGGTTCCCCAAAATAATAACACAATATATTTCTCTATGAAGAGTAATCAGGAATGGGGAGACTAGTTGGGTGAAGGCAAATATAAGAGCAGCTGCTTTGACACATAACCCATGTCACAATATAATTATATTAAAAATGTAGGGAGATATCTGGTCTCGTATCAAAATATGGATTTAAAGTTGATATATTACCAGGCCTAATTCAAATTATTTCAATTTCCATCTCTAATTTTATAACCAAAATATAAGAAGTTATTTCATTTTAGTTTTCATAAAACTACTAGTATTCTTTTCCAAAAAACTTTAAAAACTTTCTTTTCCTAGTCCACATTTTTGCTTAAAAACTTTCTTTTTTCTATTTTTCACATTTGCAGAGCAGTGTTTACATTAAAAAAGGGCATGTTCACACAGTGAATATGAATGAGGCCTTGTACCAAAAGGTTTCTTAGGTACTTAGTGTGCCAAACAGTCTCTGCTTGTACGATATTTTTCCATCCCCTTGAGAGTAATGTATCACCTGCCATTCACGAGTCCCTAACTCCTCTCCAAGGTTCCAGTAGTAGCCATTTGCTGAATTAGAAAACATTAATTATCTCCTTGGAAAGCAAGCCTGACATTAAAGAGGAAGGAGAGGGGAAATATTAAGAGTCATTTTCATGATGAATTATACATGTTAATGAAACATTTATGACCTCAGCCCCCCTTCTATCTGAAATTCGAATAGCAGCGCTGCTTTTACCATTACCCCAGCATTTATTATAACATGACATAACAGTGTGTATCCCATTATTTTGTTTGGTCAAGTTGTCCATGACTGTTTTTCTTTTCTGTCTGTTTCCTCTTATTCTGTTTTACAGATGGAAGTCAAGATGGAGATCAGGTTACCTCTTTTGTGGTTTCTCTCCCATTAACATTATTAACATGATGTCCTTAAACATGTTGACCTTTCTGGACAGTTTTTCTTTAATATATTTTTGGAAATTTGATATCAGTGTCTTTCTTTCTTTCTCCCTTTCTTTTGTTGTCATTGTTTTATATAGCTTTTTGTCAGTTTCTGGAAAATACTAATGAATAGTTTTGATTTTTTTAGATATCAGCCTGTGCATATTCAGAACATTTGTTGTTTCTGTCATAAATATAAGAATACAGGAATAGGTCAGTATTGATTAGCACACGCTGTGGATGAAAATTAAAAATGCTGTCCATTCTGTCAGGCTACCATGTTTGTATATCACTGTGGCATTTTCTTTACTAGCTGTCAGACAAACAATCATGCTGTAAGGAAAAAAAAGTCAATATTCAGTCTGTGTTTACTGGGAGCATGTGTGGTTTGGAGGGTGTTTACTTTACAAGGTGAAACCAGATTTATGATGCTCATACATGTAGAGGGGACAATATGATTGATAGAAATGCCCCATTTAGCATGCACTACTGGAACTCAACCAACCCAGTTCATTCTTAGTGCTTCTTTCCTGTTTTTTCTGCTCACTTTAGTTTTTTTTTTCTCATGCTTGTGTGTGTGCATGCTTCAGTGTCATGAAACCAATAAAGGCTGTCAGCCTTCAAAAGAATGAATTTCTAACTTTTGACATTCTTTTTCAGAGCCGAAATCAAGATGGTGACCCTAGCAAGCACCCATGGGCCAAGCCAGGGTCAGTAAACATCCATATGTGTGTCTGTGTGTGTGAACAAGTGAATGATTACCTGATGCAGTGCTGCAATTATCTTCCTATTTAAATATTGATCAGTGCATTTTGATATTTGTTTGCATAGGGGAAACACACCATTTGGAATTGATAGCATGCCAGACCTCCCCAAGAGGAGGCCCATTCCACTTGTTAGTGAGCTGGTGAGTATGCAGTAATCAATATTTGCCCTCTAGCAGTTTAGTTTCGACCTCCACCAAACCTTGATTTTTTTTCTCAACTTAAACATTGTCAGACTAACATTTTTTCTAAAATTCTTAATTATTGGTAGTATAATTAATGAATGAGGGCTAACTTGTGTGTCAGATTAACACCGATTAATATGGACTATATCGTAAAAAAAATTACATTAAGCAAGGATGTAAGTGTTAAGGAGGATTTATTGAAAAGTTTTTGGCCTTATTTTGAAGGAGATGACTAACATAGCATTTGTCACATGCATGTTTAGTTTAACTCTTTAAGTGGTTATGCAGAAACTTTGAAGTTTATAACTTTTTTTCTGTTTGAGAAAATGGATGACATCGACATCCATCTTTGTGAAGTCATCTGCAACATCAGTCTTAAGAGGTCACACAAGGAGGTCCACAAGGACAACACAAGGGGAGGGTGGCCCTTCTTACAGCATGGCGAAGAATTAGGATGCTAATTAAAACAAGAAATTAAAACAAGCCAGAGATGACTGGCTTGGCTTTACTATCATATGTTGAACTGAACCCTTCAATAAATCTTCCTCCTCCATCAAAATAATTAAATCATATTGAAGATCACTTTGAACTTAGATTTTAAAGTTTTTTTTTTTCAAATCTGTTAATCTGTTTTTCCCAGGAAGACTTAGAACATGACCTTATTCAGTAACTGTATTTAAGTGATGTGGTGGTTTAGTTTTTTCTAAGGTTTTCAGATAGTAAGCATCATTAACTAAATGAATGGAGAAGCACCTCTGCAGTCGCACCTGCTCGGTAATATTTTTGCAAGCAACCAATGGCTGGATTCAAGGTGAGAGCTCCCCTCAGGGTGGAACCTGTTTGTTTGCCTTTTTAACCTTTGCTTTTCTCTTGTTCTCTTTCCTTGCACATGTTGTCTCTGTCCCTTCGTTGGCCCTCAGGCTATGGTGAGTAAAAGAGAAGCAAGATTTCAGCTGCTGCATTTTACCATTTGTTTGATGGGTTTGTTTCAAACTCTTATAGTCCTGATGTAGCCAAGCATTTCGATCTGCTCTGTGGGAGGTTGTGGTTTATAGAAAATTTGTATGTGCACGTACACAATTACGCAAGCACACAGTTGTACAAATATCAGTCTTTGTTCCCTGTGTTTCAAAACATTTTGACTACCACAAGAAAAATCAATTCCGTCTTGCAAATGCTTTCAGCTTTCCCTCAGCCGATTGATGCTCAGAGAGCGAGAGGCTTTCTCTCTGATTGTTTTTTAGCTACAGGTCCCTTAATTAACTAGTTTGCTTTGCTGTGATTCATCAAGTCAACAAATAAATAATACACCTGGCTCTCTAAACAAACAAATGCTAAAAAATGTGGTGGTTAATTGTGATTTTCTCTCCTCAGTCTCACATTTCCTTTAGGGAGGCTGAGGCGTGTCTGAGAGCTTAAAGCTGAGAATATTCAGTCACTGAGTTCTAAAAAACTTGACTTATGTGATTAAAGAAACTTGTCCGCTTTGATTAGAAACAGATCCTCCAGAGTGAAGGTCACACTCTCAACAGCAGAAGTTTGAGCTTAAAAAGCACCCATGAGGTCTAAGAGAGATATGAAAGCTCTGAGACAATTGAGTCTAACTTCATTTAGCTCTGTAGCTTCAGAGAAGTGTTCCATACACAATCAAACCAAAATCATTTTCTGTAAAAGTATGTATGTTTTACAATAAAAAATTTGAGAGTGCGAGTTTCCATTTGATGAAACCCATAAAAGAAAGCAGGAGTACCGGTAATCATTTAAATATTAAACCATAATAGCCCCAAGAAGCAAAAGAAAAATGGCAAACAATAATAAAGAAAATCATTAAAATCAGCACAGAGGATGTGTTGTAAAGCAGAAGCATCTGCAAAGAAAGAAGGAAAATATGTGTAATAAACAAATGCAATACATTGCTGTTTGTAATTGTAAGAATTTCAAGTCCTTCCTTTTTTTTACCATGTTGTGGTTACACACACTATGTTGGTCACCTCTTTTGTTGGCCATAATTTGAATTTGGAATAGTGATTTTATTTTCTTTGGACTCTGCAAATATGAGCTTGTAGACTGTCTTACCTCAAATGATTTATGCTGCCCTATTTCAAAACTCACCGGAGCATTGTTCCCACCGTGCTACACCACCACACACACCACGGCTTTGTTTTCCACACTGATGCTGGACAAGGCTTCAGAAAAGCAGCACAGTTTTTTGAAGCATTGTCCAGCACACTCAAGCTACTGTCCATTTGGTCTCATTTCAGGTGATAACGTGTCTTCTCCTGTGGTCGTTGTTAGAAACCTTACTGTTGAGGCATTAAAAATATCTGGAGCTCTAAAAAGTTTCAGCATTATAAAAAATAAAATAAAAAAGACTAAACCAGAGCTGGAGAGATTAAACACTCCACTAAGCACTAAGATCTGTAGTGTGTTTCATAATCTGAGTGGACTGTTTTACATGCTGCCCAGTGCAGCAGTCACCTGGACTCCTGCGTGTTTGCTGTGTCGACATCAAGGATCTCTATGGAAACAATTCTTGTACTTTACTGTGTTAGCCTTCATATTTTTTTTAGTTGTGTTTGATGCAATGTCCTCATGGTAATGTCACATAAAGGTAGAAACTAAACTAAATACACTATCATGAACACCTCTTTCCACCACATGAATGCTGTTTGTTAAAGTGGAGAGGTATGTAGTCATCTGGTGAATCACAGAGTGATGTGGCGAAAACATGACAGTAATCAGTTTAAGTTAATGATAACTGACAGCATGTGACAGGAAGGTGCTGTGAGCACAGCCACTTTGGTGGAAAAAAAACAGTTGTTTGTCTATTTCAAGGACATTTTCTCAGGTGTGTCACAGCTTTGAAGTGCCACTGTAGAATGAAAAACTGCATTCGAATGTCAGCATTTTTTTTGGAAATGAAGAAAGGCCGAACAAGTCCAAACCATCCATTTGTAGCACAACAGAATTTTTAGGAAACACAGTGAAGCACAAGACAAAATGATCTGCTAAAGGAAAACTATAACTAAGACTATACTGTATTTCTTTCAACAAAATAATGGTTAAACATTTTAGAAATACCTTTATTCACTCTTTTATTGCAGGTTGGGAAAGTTGAACGAGACCACTTTTTTATTTGTTCATTTGTTGTTCATTTAATTTAAGGCCCCATCTAGCTTAGCTTAACACGAAGTCTGGAAAATGAGCTCTGCAAAAGGAAATAAAAATGTGCAATGCAGAAATTACACATTATATCACAGAGTGACACCCTGCAATCAAAATTGAGTTGTCTTTGAAATTGCAGCTTTAGTGGTTTTTGTGTCGATTCAATTGGTTTTGGTCATAGTTGGAGGTGTGGAGTACATTTTATATAAGGTGTTTCTAATACTTGTCCACATTAATTACAAATTATACATACTGTATAGTTATGTAGATTAAAGTCAAGAAACAATTGTCTCTATCAGGGCTAAAAGTGGAGAATGTGAGCATCTCTCTTATGTCTCTTAATATTTAGTTTTCTTTGAAAAAGTGAGAAACAGCCAGTCTGACCTGTTTATAGGTAATAAGACCCACATAGTAGCATCCCTAAAGCTCACTGACCTTTTCTTTTTTCTTGGGCAAGAAAGTAAGTAAGCATTTATTCCAAAATGTCAAGTTACTCCTTTAAGGCATAACATCTCTGTGGTTATTAGCCTCATTATAAGTCCTGATAGTGAAAGTGTTTATGATAGTGCAAAGTCAAAATGAAGTATCCAAACCCAAACTCTCACAAACAGAGTAAATGAAACATGAGAGAGTTTGTACTCTAGAAGGGAGTCAGTTAGAGGTGTGTGACACGTTTCCAAAAGTGTGTTTAAAGAAAGAAGTTTTGATGACCTTCAAAGTTAAAAAAAAAAAAACCCAACATCACACAGAGAATCGATTTCCTGAATGTTTTAACTCAGAGTTCTCCTTGGCTTTTTCTTTTATCTTTATCTTGTATTGTTTTTTGTCTTTGTAGCTGTTTATGACTGAAGCTTTTGTGTGTGTGTGTGTGTGTGTGTGTGTGTGTGTGTGTGTGTGTGTGTGTGTGTGTGTGTGTGTGTCTCTCTCTCTTTTTTCCTGTTTCCAGTCTATGATACAGTCCAGAAAAGCCGGACTCGCCCACACACTGGCCACACGGACCTCCCTGAAAGACGAAGAGCTTGTGAGTTGGCAAATACATATGCCACACACAAACACATACACACACTTAAACATAACAGAACAAACACAGACACACACACAAACTTATTCTGAAACCATGATTTTATAGTTGTGCAGAGGAAAACTTCCTGTTCCTTCAGTGCCAGCTAATTGGGCCCCACACAAATCTTATCTTTTATTTACAGACAAACACACTCCCACACCTTTTCACACTCCTCTCACCAACTACACTACAGCTGTCATTATTCATTAAATGTTTTGCTAGTCTGTGTGTTGAAGATCCAATATACTGTAGGCACTGAATTTTGCTGAGTCAACAAGCGTCATGTTTTTATGGAGGCAGGACCAGAAAGGCCAGACTGGCTGGATGAGGTTTCATTATTGTTTGTTTCGGGCCTTCCCTTCTACACTTTGTCAAGTCATGGTGGTGATTACATTATTTGGTGAGGCATTAATTATTCAAGTGGCTAAAGAAGACCGGTGAATAAAAAAAAATTCCGATTTGTAGTTTATAGATAAATGCAACTCAAACAAAGTGTGCAATATGAGCTTTGTGGAGAATTTGCAGAGTGTATGCAAGTGTGCAATACTTTATACATATTAAAAGATGTATGTATTTTATTGTATTATAGGTATATATATATATGCATATGATCATTTAAATATGCTATGTAGTTATTTATTGCCCAAAGAGAAAACAAACACAAACTCTGCAAATGCAAACTGCCTCGTAAGTTACTGACCGTACCAGAGTAACAGCTGAGTGCTGCATGCACAGAATACTGGAAAATATTAAGGTGCATATACGTGCAATGATAGCTGTCCCAGTATTAGACTGCACTGACAGATGGAGGGAAAATATGCTCAGAAATTGTGCAATATTTTGTGCTCACTCGTACAACAGAAACTGAGCAGAAATCAAATATTCTCCAGCTGACAACCTGTGAAAAACACAAAAATAGCCTGTAAATGTGAAGCCAAAAGTGTTTTAGCCATCCATTCCGTAAATTTTTTGCTCATTGTAGCATTAGCAATATCAAGGGTAAAAAATACTTTTTCTTACATGCAGGAAGCTTTACAGCATCAATAAAGCAGCCTAATAGCCTAATAAAGAAGTTAACAGCAGATTTGGTGAAACCAGAAACAGAAATGACAGAAGATAAAAAATAAGGATAACAGCAACAAATTTCATAAAAGATATTTTATAAAATATTTTTCATAAAACATTTTTCTTATAGAAAACAATCCTTTCTACCATCCATATTACTGCATCACCATTTCTACTACAATAACAAGAATAAGAATAATAATGAGCATGGTCATAGTGGCTCACAACCACCCCTGTACAAATTCAGTGTTTACCAAACCAAGCTGGGCTTCCAGTCAAGGTGTCCTCTCATCCAGTGGAGATGTGTTCACCTCCTCCCACGATCCTCCTACTCTGAACAACAGCAGAATTTACTTCATCAGTAAAGATGCCAAGAATCAGAAAAACACAAATTAGCGCTTTCACACACAGCAACACTTCTATATGATTTGAGTAGCAGCCAAGTTGAAACGAATCTCCTATGAAATTTCTGACATCCATCCTGCTTTAACTCCGGATGGATTAAGACACTTTTTTCTTGAATGTTCCACTAAATAAGCATATTGAGTAAAAAACAATTGTAGGTTCTCTGCTGACTGATTTATTCCCTGTTGGTTGTTGTTTTTGAATTTTTCTTCACATATCTCACATCTTTACTCTCAGCCCTTTTGTTTGTGCTTGGTTGAATTGATGTCATTCCCCTGTTATTTTTCATTTTTCCATCAAACATTTGTTAATGTAACTAAGTTTAACTTCTTAGAAAAACTTCCTTCTCACCCCTTCCATCTCTGTCTCACCCCTTCTCCTCTTGAATTTCTTTCCCTCTTTGCCCCCACAGAAAAACCATGTGTACAAGAAGACCCTGCAGGCTCTGATCTACCCCATCTCCTGCACCACGCCACACAATTTTGAGGTGTGGACAGCCACCACGCCCACCTACTGCTATGAGTGTGAAGGTCTGCTGTGGGGCATCGCCCGGCAGGGTATGCGCTGTGCTGAGTGCGGGGTCAAAGTGCATGAGAAATGCCAAGAACTCCTGAACGCTGACTGCCTGCAAAGTGAGTAAAGTTATGAAACTATCCAAAAATAGAAACACAGAAGAGTTGCAACCCAAACCAAAAATATTTCAAACTTTTGCATTTATTTTTTGCTTCATGCAAACATGTGGGCTGACTGCACAGTCTCAGAGCATTTGCGCAGATTGTAAGACCTACTTTCCTAATCAGAAGTTAGCTTTTGAATGCAAAGCTGTTTTGCAGCTGCCTTTCGACTGTTTGATATTAGAGCTTCCAACTGTTGAGCTTTGACAATGAAATACCAAATTGTCACCAGAGGATACATTTGTAAAGGTAGACATCGTTTTGTGTGAGAACAGATGAAGAGTTAAACTGACAGGTCCACCAAAGAAAATAAATTAAAACCTCCAAAAAAAGGGTGTGGTTGATAATTTAGCATAATGAGAACATGTTGTTCTAGTCCTGGTTTTGTCTTTTTCACACTCTTCACACTCATCAGCCACCTTTCTCTTCTGTTTTCCTCAGGGGCGGCTGAGAAGAGCTCCAAGACTGGAGCAGAGGACCGGACGCAGCACATCATCATGGCCATGAAGGACAGGATGAAGATCCGTGAGAGAAACAAGCCGGAGATCTTTGAGGAGATCCGAAAACTGTTCAACATCAACAAGATGATCCATGTCCAGCACATGAAGAGCATAAAACAGAGCGTCCTGGACGGCACCTCCAAGTGGTCAGCCAAGATCACCATCAACAGTACGTTCAGGGAAAATTTAAGTTTGAAATGAAAAAGCAGTAACCTTAATGCTCCATGCTGGGGTGATTCTTTTTAGCTGATAGAGAGCTTCAGTGTATTGCAGAAGTCTTTATACTTTACTGAGTCATCAGTACAAAGTCTCCTTTAATCTCCACTGTCTCCCTCGGTTTAATAACTGTTGTCACTCTGAGCCCTTTTTCTCTCTTTTTATGTCTAAGTATTGAAAGACACACAAAATAGTTCAAAAACTAACCTTTCTAAACCTTCAATAAGAAATAAAACCCTGGCATTTTCTTTTAAATAAATTTCAGACAGACAAAGGCCACCTTTGCAGACATCATCTTCAAAAACTGAAGTAAAATAATTCAGGTGTGATTATATGAACACGGAGAAGAATATATATCTGAACTTTTGCATTTTTCTGCCACTCTCCCTTAAAGTCTTCAATATAAAAAATACACCCACAGTAGTAAAGAAGGCCTGTAGCAACAGTGTATTATTTGTATGTGTATTGCTGCTCATGCAGTGTGTATAAAAGTCAGTGTAAAGTTATTCTGCAGAGCAAACTCAAGGTTACACTGATGACTTGAGTCACTCTTCTGGGCCTGCTGATGCATTACTTTTTACTCTAAAGTAGAACATTAAATAAGTCAAATTAATCAAGTTCTTCCTGAATGCTTAAAAACTGTTCATGATTTCTTAAATCAAAGGTTTCAGGTAAATGCTTTCAAGCATAATATTTATTCATTTGTCACAAGTTGTGAAATAGAATAAGCAGGCCTGAAAGCACATTTGAAACATATTAAAATTGTTTGACAGTGGTAAAACCTTAAAATAAGCTTTTTTTGATACACATTCAAACCACCAGGAAGGTGTGAGAAAGCTGGATGGTAAAAGTCATCAACAGTCTGAGGCTCTGTGCCCTCAAGAAACCAGAACATGGCACTGATAGCTGTGAAAACTTCCAGCCATGTGAATCTGAAGCAGAGTGTCACTGAACCAGAGCATGTCAGGTTTCCCCAGATAAATACCTGAAAATAGACACTATCCCATATTCATAAAAGTTTTGTCTTTTATCTGACACTCTCATTCTGAGAGGTGGAGAAACTTTGACTGTTAAACTGCGAACATCGCTAATTTGAACAGACAAGCAGCGCGACCAACCTTCTCCTCCCTTTGCCAAACATCATCAGGACCGCCGCTGTTACCACAGCAACCAGACACATCACACCATATAGTGGCAGCAGTGTTGCCATGGCAGCCATCACACCTTGTCTCTCCAATCACCAGTGATGAGCTCCATTAAAGAGGCTATAAGGAGGGAGACGTTCTGCTGGTGCTTTGTTAAAATTCATTTACTATCAGGTGCTAATCGTCGCACTTGCTTTGCTGAACAAGGTCTGACCACACATGCACAGATTGAACAAATTATTAAAAGGTGCTGCAACTAACAGTTATTTTCATTAATGATGCATCTGCTGATTATTGTGAGGATTAGTGGATTATTTTTTTGTCCATAAAAGAAATAGACTAAAATGCTCATCACAATTTTCCAATAACATCTTCAGACTCTTTCTGTTGTCCAAACAACAGTTAAAAATCCCAAGACTCTTCATTTGCTTTCATTAATAACAAAGAAAAGCCCCAAATCCTCTCTTTTAAGAATCTGTAAGCCTCTTAAATGTTTGACATTTTTGTTTTAAACATCTTTTATAATGAACAGAGCAATGTGGTTGCTCTCCAATGAACCATTAACTTCTTGTGATAGATGAGATGAAAACCTCAGTGTTCAAATTCAAATATTCAAATATCAGTTTTAAATATTATGTCTGTATATTTTGCCATTCAGCCTTAGCGAAAGTGCTCTCTCCCCCTCAAAAAAGTGGAGAAGACTATCAGCGTTCTTTTAAACACATCTATAAACCATTTAAGTTGTTTGAAATTCCTCCTTTTAACTTTATCATCTTTTTTTTTCATTTTGCATGAATCAATCATGCCTGAAGGAAACACACTCTGACACACTTTTAACACTTTTAAGTCAAATTCAGTTTTGTGTGTAAGCCAGCTGAATTGAACTTGATGGTGGACTGACAGCAGACGCTCTACAGAGAGCTCTTTGAAAAAAGTCCATTGATTTCATTAGGGAATAACCCAACCAATTAACATTCAAAATTCCCTTTAGCTCGGATGAAAGGGATCTGTCAGGCAACCGCTGGAGACTCTGGGAAGTCACTCTGCCTGATGGTGAAATAGCACCCCGCATAACCCCTCAGTAAACAGCCGCTTGTTGTTTTAACATGTTGTTTTTTGTGTGTAAATTAAACATAAAAGATACAAGATGTTAATAATTAAGCTTTTTGAGGCACTGGGAGGCAAATTTATCAATCATTGGATGGAGCTAGGCTAAATGTTTACTCCTGTTTCAGTCTTCGTGCCAAGCAAACTGACTAGTGGATGTAGCTTTGTATTTAACAAACAGATATGAGTGTGGTATCAGTCTTCTTGTCAAACTCTCCAAGAATGAACAGGTGTAACTCTTCCAGGTTTTTAAATCAGTCACCTTATGTTCGTCCTAAGGGCAACATGCTGTGACATATAGCCTCTATATCCTAGCAAACCCATACACTTCTTTAGATTCATCATCTTCCTTCGGTGGAACAACGTCCTTGGTACCTGTACACCTTTTGCCTGAGAGAAACGTCCCCAAGCTCGAGTCGTAAACCTTTAATCCCCTTCTGTGTGTACATTTCTCTGTAACTCGGACACAAGTGAAGCCAGGCAGACAGTCTTCAGGGCAAACACATTGTGCTGATGCTGTTTGTTTCAGAAACTGCGTCATATGATTTCTTGCTTTGATATCTTGACAGAATGCTACAGAAACAATGTGAACAACAGAGTGCAGTGATTCATTTTCAATTACAAACAGTATGCATGATGGCCTTTATAATCCCAGCACACTGGTTCCACTCAAAGCAAACTCTTTGTCTGTGGTGGCTTTATTGTCTCCTTGAAAGCCACGCTGTGTCACTGCTTTCAGCCTTTGACTACTTGTTGCACAGAGCAGCAGAGCGTCAGGTGACAACAGTTGTTTTAGTAATTTGGTGAGAGCTGTCGTTATTCAACATCTGCCTGTGAGTCGTGAGTATTGTGTTACAAGGCTTTGCATAACTGTGTGGGTGATATCTTGTGTTTTGGTATGTGATTGTGTGTGTGTGTGTGTGCGTGTGTGCGTGTGCGTGTGCGTGTGCGTGTGTGTGTGTGTGAATGAGACCCAAAGATGATGGTAATGAGTAGGTGTTTGTTGCTCTTATGCAATTTTCATAGTCATTCTCTCTGTTTTTATGTGCCTGTGTGTGTGTTTTTGTGTGTGTGTCATCAGTCGTCAGTGCCCAGGGTCTCCAGGCCAAAGACAGGACGGGCTCCAGTGACCCGTACGTCACGATCCAAGTTGGGAAGACCAAGAAGAGAACTAAGACCATCTATGGCAACCTGAACCCAGTCTGGGAGGAAAAGTTCAGCTTGTAAGTTCAGCTTCTTATTTTCTTCCTGGTTGTAAAAGCATAGCTGGAGCTCTCAGAAACCTGGAAGGAAAAAGCAGGAAAACCGTGTAACCGTCACAGTCACCTTGCATTGGCAGAGGGAGGTTTCAGGTGGTAAACCCACGCAGGTGATTTTACTTATTTTAGCTGATTAAACCTCCTCTTGGAGCTGTGTATGTGTATGTGTGTGTGTGTGTGTGTAACATCACCCACACTCTCCTGTTAGCTTCATCGCACCTGATTGGTACAACACATATTTATTAATACATAAAGTCTTATGAAACACCTGTGCGGGTGTGCAGGGCCTTGAAGTAAAAGCATAAATACAAAAAAGTCTATTATAAGAAAAAGTCCATCATTCAAATACATTAAAAGTATCACTTAAATATCTGTGAATGTTCTCATTCATCCAGGTCATAGTTATTCTGGTTAAATAAATCGAAGGCAACTGGACTCAGTAATATGTCTGTGAAGACATTTCGCCTCTCATCATTTACACTTTTGCTATATTTTTTAACTGAAAAAGTCATACAATGGATTATATCACACTTTCTGATGAAAAATGTTCCAATATATTTGATGGTGAATACTAAAGTATGTGAATGTAAGAATTTTTAGAGTAGCTGTGTGGTTCTACCTTGTGGGATTGATTACCGGAAGTTTTGAATCATTTTTACATTTTGTTTGTGTGCTTAAAAAAATGTATATTTTACTATGTAATTATTAGCAAACAGAATTCACAATCATGCTCATTTCTACATTTTTAAAAATTTTTATGATCTCATATTGAAACATAAAAATGATTAATGTGCCAGCGTTCAATGTGACATCAGTAACTCCTTCATGATGAAAATAAGCGAGATGGTGATGACAGGAAGTTGACCACAATGAACAAGTTGGACAATTTACTCAACACGAACATAAACACTAAATGTGGTCTTTTTAATAAACTTAACAAACTGCACGTGTCATTTCTTAAATAATTAAAACTTATTTAATGTGTTTTAACCTTTCATATTTTAATCATCTTGCTTTTCCAAATTCAGGATCCATTTCATCAAAAAACACCATTTACACCGAGTGTGACAGCTGAATCACAACATGTTATGTATTTACGAGCAGTGACAGGCAAACAGTTTGCTCGGCTGAAGGGGAATAAACTTTAATTATCCCAACAGAAATTTAGACATTTTTTAAACAGTTTTTAAACTTTTAATACAAAGAGATAAGTTCTTAACTCTTCTTGTTATGTAACATAAATAGGTTCCTTCTTAAGTTAGACATACAGAGATGCATAATGTGTGACAAAGCAACTTAATTGGTTCATGATAGCAAAAATTAAATACTAATTTATGTAACTGATGATGTTCATAGTGTCGCCTCATAACAGTTCATTTTTTAGTCACGATGTTAAGTGAACGTAGCTGAGTATAGTTTATTTCAATAAGTGTATTTCTTCTTGATAATGAACACATTGTTCTCACTTACTACATTAATAACTTCAATTTAACCAGTTTTCCATTTGGTAAAAACAAAAAAGCCTCTTGTTCTGAGAACAAAAGCATCAGAGTGATGCATTAAAAGCACTAAAAGTAGCACAATGTTCTGAGACACAAGAGAAAGAAAGTTAATGATTTCAATTTATCAAGAAACTTCAACTTTTAAAAGTCTTTAAGGGCATCGGAATCTTGATTTGCAGATCAGCTCTGTTTTTTTACTAAACATTTTACACATGCTTGGCTATGACTTACACTGGAACCAGCACAAATTACTCTGTACTTTGTCTTCAGAATTTGTGCTCATGGTTTTATAGTTTGTCTCCTTAAAAATATCCTCTGGCTGTTATGTAAACTTACACATTTCTAGCATTTAATGACTGCTTGATGATTGGAGTAGCAGTCATCAGACTTAAAGATTGCTTGTTTAATTCTGTTCTGTTTTGAAAAGTCACAATAAGAAAATCAAATATGGCCCTGAGCGAGGCAGAGAAAAACAAGATGCCTAACTTCCTCTTTTTTTGTGCTTGCTATAGTATAATCCTGTTCAACAACTCAATAACGATTCAAGACGTCAAAGTGGCTTTTAAATACAAATAATCCATATAAAAAGGCCGTTTTTTCTTTCATTTTTGAGTGATTTATTGTTGTTGGTTGTTTTGTTCATTTTCATTTGTGAAGAAATACTGTTGATGACTTAAATAATATGAAAAAAGCGGTGAAAAAATGAAAGCAGTATTATCTTTACGACATTATGCTGGGATGACACACAAAAAGTATACTGTTTAATTTTTTCTTCTAAAAAGGCCTTTTTTTGTTGTTGTTTGCTTGTTGACAGAAACAAATATGAATCTATGCAAGATAAAATCAATCAAAAATGAGCTGGTAAAGATGATTATGAATTAAACACTCAAAAAATTGACTATTTGGAAACAACATTGTGATGTTACATACATATACAGCCTTGCAATAGTTACACTTTCTGTACAGTGTTAAACCACATTCCAAAATGTTAATAATGCAATATATATTTATTCAAATATGATACATTTTTATATTTTATATACAAGACACATTTTTATATGTGATGCATATTTATGTTACAAATATTTTACTTATTTTTATAGTTCTGCAGATAATGTCTCACCCTCAGAGGATTCAGGTTAACTGACAATCCCCTTCAATATGTAAGATTGAATTTCGGCAATGCTAATTTTTTGGAAGAAAATGGGTAGAAATGACAATTTTAATCTTTATACAGGGTGCAGTAAAACAGACTTTGACTTTCTGTTCTAAATTGCAGCACATCGTATGTGCTTGTGTCTGTCAGGATCAATACATTCAGAATTTGAAGTAGTTTTGTGAGGTGTTTATGTGGATTCATCTAAATAATGGTAGGCTATCAGGCGGCCTACTGAATAAAAGTATCCCAAAGTGGGGATAAACAGACAGGTAGAAATACCACATTGATATGCAGCTTCTGTTCACATTTCCATTGTTAAGCCGAGAAGCCATTTCAAAAGTTTCCGTCTCCACACACAGCACTCAAAGTGCTTTGAAACTTTTGATTAGGAGATGCATCTCCTCACAGTTAACATGAAAACAAGCCGAATAAATGAATTCCTGGCATAAATGGAAACACTTGATACAGATTGCAGCTATTTGCATGCATTCCAGGTGTAAAACCTGATCTGATTATTTTTATTATTATTTCTTTTATCATAAATGAAGTGAAATGTCTACAGAATTATTATCTGGTGAAACTATTACCACAGCACGAAAAATTCAAACTTTTTTTTTTATCAACATAATGAATTTGAACTAAAGAAAATACATGATGTGCAAACAAATTTCCCAAAAGGATGATTTGCCTTGTAACCTGCTTAAAAAGCCGAAGTGTGTTAAATATTAAACTACTTTACTTAACACAACTCTGTCATAATTACGGCAACACGTAACTCTGCACAACACCCTGTTTTAACAGAAACAACTTTATGCCCAATCTGCTTTTGATTTAAAACATTTTTTGTTAAAAAAATTAAGGGAGAAAGAAAACACGAAACAAAGCTGAAAACAATCAAACACTGTAAATCATTGGAAAACACTACAAATCTGTGATTCCAAGATCCCTGCCACCACTTGTACAGTGTGTTTTCTCCAGCTAAGTGAACAAAATGTTGCATATAAATTTAAAAGGTCATTTTGGGACGTGGCATCAAACAGACTTCATCTCATCACAACAACTGCCTGCCAAGGGCAACTAGACGCAGGGAGAGATTGGCAGAGCCATTTTGCCATGTGAGTGACAAAGCTAGAGTGAGCCGTGGTTGAGTCACAACCATACTCTCTAACAGCTTTGTTTACCTGCCCTTACTGCTGCCACAATTAATGCAGCAGAGGAGTGGACGAACCAGGCACCCTCGGAGCCTTGGTAAGCTGCACTGATCTGCTGCTGCTGCTGCTGTGTGTGTGTGTGTGTTTTCTGTTTAATTGTTGTTACAAAAGAGAGCAGCTATGCTAAAATGTTGCCACTCAAAACAATGCAGAGGACAGCGGCACTCACAGAACCCTGAGTACCTCAAATTTCAGGAGGTTGTTTCAGACCAGGAAAGGTGGAATTTGCTGGCTTTATTTTCCTAAATCTGAAGCAAGATGGTATTGAATAGAAATACAGGATTTATTAATGGATGTGTATTTTAGTTACTAATCAATCTATTTGATGCTCTTATATACAGTGCTATTACCTGTGCAACAGCTATTCTTTAAAACTGATCATGTTCATGCTTATTAGAGAAACTTAAAGCTTTTCAACTTATTTCCCACCATTTACATGAGTCATAGCATAAACCAAACTACAAGGTGGAAATTTAGATATAATTGATGACTTTATATGTCCCAGCTTGATTAAAACCATGATAAACACAAAGGAACATTATAATATAACTGCTGCAACTTAAAGCACAAATTAATTTAATTTTCTTATAAAAACTCGTTACTTTGGTGATAGTGCAGAGACAGCTGATCAGCATGTAGTGTTTTAATTTGTAAATCCAGACAAACTGAGACTCACAACAAAGTAAATTATCTGCAGGGTTATGATGCTTAGTGCCTCAGATCTCACAGGCAGTTTGAAAACGTCTCAAGCTCAAAATATTCAAACGTCTTTGACTCGACCTGCGATGTCATAACAAGAGGGGAACTGATGTTTCAGGTGCTATAAGGTTATACAACTTGCTGATAATATGTTTGGTGGTATTGACCTAGTGAAGGAGAAAAAATACCTGATTTTTACATTGAATCATACAATCAGCAGCTTTTTATCAGTAGAGTTTCACAAACTGACTTTCTTCTTTGGTGTTTCATGGCCTTGGTTGGTTGGTTGGCTGAAAAGCTCAAAGATCATTGTTTCCTTCAGGCAATAAAGACAGGAATTCAGCAAAATTTAAAATTCTGACTCTAACAGCTTTTTGAATTAAAACAGGCGGTGTGTTAAGCAGTAACATTAAAGTAGTTTGGAATGTAAAAAATCCACATGTAACATCACCTCTTATAGGCCCCCATGCAGCCAGTGCAGTCCCCAGTGTCTGATTATAACCTTAACTGTCACATAATCACTAAATGAACTGCTGCACATTTTACAGTGAACCTTTAAGAAAAAACTTCCACATTAATCCAGTTAGAAATTTTAATTCTCCAGCCCTCAATTTTTCCAAGCTGCCAGATTGTGGTCAGCATCCCATAAAAGCCCATATTCTGTTTTTTGGCGCCCTATTAGCATCATTTCGTCCATCAAGCGACATTAATTGTGAATGAATGCAAACTCCTGCAGAAGAATACGGTCTTCAAGAGGCCTGTCACATACTTTCTCCACTTGGGAGGACCTTTAACCTACTTAGCTGAGGAACCGCACCGTTTCAAGTAGTGCAGCTGAAAGATATGCACCTGCCCGCTTTTTACTCTCACACTGCTTGGCGATTTAAGAGGAGAGAAAGTATTTGATCTAAATGGTAGGCCTACTATACTGACTGCAGGTGTGGAATTTTCTCCACAAATCTCCACACCAATTCAGCTAGATCGACCAAATAACATATCTGGTTTAAATATTAAGTTTTGAGTGGTGAAGACAGTTAATTTGTCTTGGTTTTGCAAGATCGGCGGTTTCAGTGTCAGTATTAAAAGTTTTTACCTCACAGTAAACTAAATAGGTGCGTTAAATTCAGTGGGTAATAACGCCCTGAACAATCGTTCAATATTTTGGAAGAAAACGCCATAAAGACAGATATTGTGTTACCAACTTAAATTTATTTTGTTAGTAAATCGGTAATTGTTTGATAGGAAAAATAAATATTATTTTTTAAAAATTAAGCTCTTGTTGCCGGACATTAAACAGTTTATGAAAGGGAACTACGAGACTCCAGCTAGCTTTAGTTTCTTTTCGAATGCATTATATTTATGTTCCTCCACGAATATAAAGATGAAAAATTACACTCGTAAAAAGAGACTATTTAGTGCGAAATCGCACACTTTCGAAGCTCACCACACCAACCTTTGTAGGCCTGCTTTCAAAGTTTGTCCCTCTAATAGGAACCAAAGCCATGAAGCATCATCTAAGTAGATGATAACAAATCCTTACAAATCGAATAAGTGCATTGAGGTGCCCAAGACAAAGAAGAGCGCGTGTTCCATAAGTCGTGCGTAATTTACGCACGACTTGTGAACAAAATTTAACCTGGATTTCTATTAAGTGATATTCCTACATTGACACTTATAATTTAATCTTTAATGTGGTTATTTTTTATACTTATTCACTTTCAAAAGATACAAACTGCATGAAAATATAAATGAAGAGGCAAATGGAAACTTCTTGTCATTTTGATTTGTTTGTACTGCACTCGCATTTAAAGTTAAAAGTTAAGATAGAGATTTAGGCGCTGCGAGACCAAATAATTCCTCGCGTTTGCTGCACTTTGTGTGGTGCCGGTGTGTGGGTGAGGTTGCAGGTCAGGACCCAGGCCCTTCAGCCATCACTCCACATCTCTTAGGGTATTGAACTAGCAAGGACGAGATGGAGAAAGGCAATTCAGCAACTAGGCGCTTTGGTCCATCTGCTGTGCTGGGAGGGTGGGGGTGATATCGGGAAAAGGTTGTATGTATGACATAAACTACACAAATGGGTTATTATTCAGTTCTGGTAACAGCACATAAGGGACGTGAACGCTAAATCATCATATACAGGAAAATTGGTCAAAACGTCCTTTTTGATTGTCTGCACTGTTCATATGGAAAGAGCGATTTTGAGCTAATAAGTGTCATCATTAATGCACACAATACCAGAGGATTTAATCACTGGTGGCAAGAAGTGGTTCGCATACAGCTTCCTGTAGAATAAAGGGACACTTGGTTGTCATTCTTTGTATTACATACCTCTATTTGCATGTTAGCAATTAACTTATTATAAAAAACGTGTATGATATTTTCAAAGTGAAATTAACGAGAAGGTTTGACAGTTGCATAAATCAAAGTACAGAATTATTTACAAGTGAAAGCAAGACGACTATGACGCAAACTAACACGCCGTCTCTGTGCATCATTCTTGAAATAAAACATTCATTTTTCTATCGCCATGTAGACTTAAATAGTACTATGTTTTCTCCTTGAGGCTGCAAGGGTCAGTGTAAGTTAATATAAATAACTGTATCGTATATGATATTTATCAGCATGGATTACGCACGCTAGTTATATCATACAAACACACATGCACAAACACACAGCAACAAACTCTATCCAATAACTATGAACATAAACAGCTGCAAAAAGGTTTAGTGATTGTAATTATTTTCTCTTGACATTTTGACATATTTATGAACAAACCTTTGCTGGGCCTTCTTCACAACTCCCTGGCGCGTCCGTTAGTCCCGCTCCCGCTGCCTTGGCCACATCATATTCACTGGATGTAAAAGTTAACTGACAACCATATTATTGTGGACTATAAGCTCTGATGAGCGTTGCTTGCAGTTAACAAGCTCCAGATTTTTATGGGATCCTAATGTGGAGGGTCTGTGGACCAGGGTCCTGCTCTCTGACTCAGTAATCCACAAGGTTGAGAGGTTTGTCTCATTTACATAATGTTAGAGGTCTGGGCCGAGGCCTACCTTTCTTTTCGTCCTGAAAAGACACCATACTGCCGCCTGCAAAAGAGTGGAAAAGGCGCACATAAGTCTGGGCAAGAAGAGGAATATTTGCAGGTAAGAAATATTACGTTTCTTTAAGCAAATGGTTGACTTTCTTAATATTGATACTTTCACAGGATGTGACTCCTTTTAGGGGATCATTTGGTTTACAAATATAAAATTCCTTCCTTTCAAATAGATTTTTTAGGGCTAATGTTTTTTCTTCTTCTGCGGTGTCTCTCTGACATCTCCAGCTGACTTTGGAAAACGCACACAGTCTTTTGTTTTCTTCTACAACAATAAAGTCCAAGCACTTCACACTAAATCCGCTGCGGAGTCCAGGCATCCGAGGGGAAAAGGGAGAAGAAATTCGGCTTCAGAAATCTGTATAAGAACAATGATTTATGACAATCAGGCTATCAACTTAACCGGAGATTGGTGTGCTTGATATGTCGCTGTAATTGATGGCTGACCATGTCACATCTTCAATTGCTCAATTAGGGTAGGCAGCTACTTGCTGCCATGCCATGCTAAATTACATTAGTGGCTTCATGCAGACGAGTGTTTCCTTCCTCCAATAAAGAAAGATGAACACACATTTCACGTCTGGAAAATAACCTGAACGCAGCACATCTGCTCTTATTGTTTTCTGCTGCAAGCTGTGATGAAAAACATCAGAATAAATATCATTTTTATGATTATAAGCGTCTATAAGCAGCATAACAGCTACGGTCCTCGATTATTAGGTGAGCTATAGGCCCAATACTGCGTTATGGATCCGTAAGGGACGCACGTTAGGCTTTAATGGAAAGCTATATTGACTATTTAACTCATTATTACAATTTGTAGTAGCTCTTTTATTTTTGACCCCCCTGTTGTGTCTCCTTTCCTCTGATTCTTCCCCTGGCGCCAGTCAGTTTGCTCAGAGATTACAATGTCAGGTCAAGACTGCAAAGTGTCATTAATGCAGTCTTGACCAGACGCGAGGATTTGGATCTTTCAATATTGTCTCCCAATTGCATTAAGTCTAATGAAATTACTAATCTTTTTTTTTTTTTGTAAGAACTATACTAAATTGTGACCTCTCCTAAATTATCTCCTCGAACAGGATGGATCAGGTAAACTGCAGCTGTGTGGTCAGTTTTGGCAAAAAATAAAATCTATAAATCGCGTGTAAAATAGTTTATTTTCCTATGTCATCATAAATGTTAGATATAGTGATATATACTCACAGATTGGCTCCCTATTGCCGCTCCCTTTCAGCATTTTGAGCTTATTTGGACTTGTCCCTCTCTGGTGGGGCAAAATGATGCTTAAGAAGCATAAATGAGCTGGTCATACAACTTCATTGTGCCTCTTTGATGATACTCGGTGGCCCTTATGTCTGTTCAAAGTGCTCTCAAAGTTTCTAGAAAGAGTGGAATTCCCTACTGACGCAAAATAGTCATATGTGGTCAGATCAGCTGATGTGCAGAACATAATGGGTTATTCTCACCTGTAAATGTAGTTGTCACAAAGGACAGAATCATAAATATGTGGCGTCCTTTTATTCATGTATACAACTTAATGCAAAACAAACTGTATTTTCGTGAAATATTTCCCTAAAATGTCAATGACTATTGTTTGCTGGTTTAGGAGTTTTGCTCCGCCCCCTGTGTTTGTCGTAAACCTGGCTCCTGGCTCCAATAAACCCGGGCTAAGAGCGCCCTGGGCTCGCCTCCTTCTCCAAGGCGATCAATAGGATCTCAGGCGCACTACAAGCACTCTCTTACGTAGACATCCACCAAGGAGAGAGCCGATACAACAACACGGTTGATCTGCTCAAACACAAAAATCTACCTGCTTTCTGAATCATGTCGTTGAGCCCAAAGCACACAACGCCTTTTTCAGTGACAGATATTTTGAGTCCAATCGAGGAGACCTACAAGAAGTTTAGTGGCATGGATGGCGCGGGGAACCTAACCACTCCACTGGGAGCCTACCGACAGCCTCAGGTGTCTCAGACCGGCATGCAACAGCACTCCATGGGCCATAACGCCACCGTGGCCACCACTTACCACATGCCGCACACTGTCTCCCAGTTCTCCCACAGCGCGATGGGGGGATACTGCAATGGAAGCATTGGCAACATGGGAGACCTCCCGTCGTACCAGGAAAGCATGCGGAATAGTGCAGCAGCAACAGGGTGGTACAGCGCCAACCCTGATCCAAGATACTCCACAAGTAAGTTTTTTTTACTGCATTTATACACACTTTTCTGATTTTATTTCACCTTTATTCCAAAATTTTAAATGTTATTTTAAAAATGAAAAGAAAATACGTTCAAGAATAAATATATATCGCTTTTTAAAAATATATAATCCATATTTGTGTGCTATTTAATAAAATGATAATGTAAATAGTTTACGTTATTTAAAGAAATATTTAATTTAATATCACTATTTTTGGTGGTTAAACTGAAAAGGAGATCATTCTTTCAAGTCTGGTTCGACTTTTTTTCTTTATGAGTAAATAAATAAAATCAAGATATTATTATTATTATTATTATTATTGGTATTATTATTATTATTATTATTATAATTATTATTATTATTATCGCCCTTTTTATTTATTGTTGCTTTTGTTTTTAAAGCTGATGCTTTCCAATTTCATTAATTAATAACAAATAATCAATAAAAACTACTTCAGGCGAAATAGTGTTCTCCTCTTCTGTTTATTGAACGCACGTATATGTATGTATATTTTTAAGTTTCTAGATTCATGGGACCTTCCACAGGTATGAACATGACCGGCATGGGGGGTCTCTCAGGAATGGCGGACGCCACTAAATCCATGCCAGCTCTCCACGCTGCGCCCAGGAGGAAACGGCGTGTCCTGTTCTCGCAAGCTCAGGTCTACGAGCTGGAGAGGAGGTTTAAGCAACAGAAATACCTGTCGGCGCCTGAGAGGGAGCACCTGGCCAGCATGATCCACCTGACGCCGACCCAGGTGAAAATCTGGTTTCAGAACCACCGGTACAAGATGAAGCGCCAGGCCAAGGACAAGGCAGCGCAGCAGCTGCAGCAGCAGCAACAGGACGGTAACCTGTGCCAACAGCAGGCGCAGTCCCCGAGGCGCGTAGCCGTGCCAGTTCTGGTGAAGGACGGTAAACCGTGCCAGAACGGCTCGAACACGCCAACGCCAAACCAGCAACAGGTACAACAGAGCCAACAACAAAGTCAACAACAGAACGGGGCCGGAGTTGTGCTCGCATCCCCGACCAGCAGCCTCACCCAGCATCAAAGCCAACAGCAGGTGAACGCTTTGGAGCTGGAGGAGATGTCGCCCAGCCCCCCCTCACTGCACAGCCAACTCAACATGGCCCAGATAGACACATCTGCTGTAGATTACACCAGTAACATGGTCAGCTCAAACCTTCTCTACGGCAGGACGTGGTAGGACTTAATACAGTACTGTCACTTTCACTTTTTCTATGTGAACCTGCGGATGAGCCCATGCAACAACATATATATATATATATATATATATATATATATTATATGTGTGTCTATATATATATATATATATATATATATATATATATATATATATATATATATAT
>JAQMCX010000047.1:6788598-6845739 GCA_029814765.1 Acanthurus leucopareius
TTAAATAAATCGAAGGCAACTGGACTCAGTAATATGTCTGTGAAGACATTTCGCCTCTTATCCAAGGGGCTTCATCATCCAAGGGCTTGATGAAGCCCCTTGGATAAGAGGTGAAACGTCTTCACAGACATATTACTGAGTCCAGTTGCCTTCTATCACTTAAATATAAAGTATTATATTAAAAGAAGTAATTATGCTTCTAGGGTGTTATAATATCTTTATACATGTTCCTATATACTACATTTATGTTTCAGGACTGTTAGATCCAAAGAGCATGTCCTCCTTTGTTTTTTTGTTTTTTTGCATGTTGTTGTTTAACTATTACACACTGATTAACAAGAAACGTGTTAAAAGGCATGAGGAGGCAAATTTTATGTTTCAACACAAATAATGTTTCATGAACTCATTGTATTTCATTTTAAGGTAAAAACTTGGATGCAAAGCAACCACAGCTGTCAAATAAATGTAGTTGAGAAAAAAACATAAAAATATACATGACTGCAGCATTTCACACATAATTGAGTGGCTTGGAGATTTTCAGTACGCACTGGCTCGGTCAGCATGTCAGTCAAAAGTTTTGACTTGCCGTTCTGTTACTCATACACAGTTGGAATTGTTCTGAATATCTGCAGATCAAAAGATTTGCACACATCTAGACTAAATGTTTAAAATCTACCACTGTACAAATCAACTAAATATTTTTAAAGAGTTCAACTGCATTTTAGAAACTATATTTCTACATGATGCTGGGACTGTTTTACAATTAACTCAAAAATTCAAAAATATATACACCTAATGTCTTTTCACATGCTTTAGTTCAGCACGGTCCTGGCCATTCACCATTCATTAACTTATCTGATCAGTTTTTTAGCCTTTTTCTCTGGCTGAATGTCTATTTCTACGTAAGTATTGCTAGTATAGCCAAAGGGTGGCCCAGGGGGGCGACCACAGCTGCAACAGACTTAAGTCTGACCAACCCTGTGGTCATCCCACACAACCATTTATTAAAGCCTATGTTTTCAATCAGTTGAGTTTGCACCTGTCAGTTATGACTGCTTAACTCAATAATAAGGGTAAATGACAAAAAAGGCCATTTGTAGAGATTTGTCAGTTAGCTCAACACATGTACACCCTCATTCTTAGCCAAATGCTTCCAGATTAGTTAAAACAACGTCACGAGCACCTGTCTCCTGTCTCCACAGCGAGTGCCATAACTCATCAGATCGCATCAAGCTGCGAGTTTGGGATGAAGATGACGACATCAAGTCTCGAGTGAAGCAGCGTCTGAAGAGGGAGTCTGATGACTTCTTGGGTCAGAGCATCATCGAGGTTCGAACTCTGAGCGGAGAGATGGACGTCTGGTACAACCTGGGTATGTAGTCACTCAGAGCCTTTACAGGATAGTAAACATAGTGTATATATGTGTGTGTGTGTATATGTGTGTAGGTGTGTCTTTGTGTGTTTGTGCATCTTTCTGTGTTTGTGCAGTAGACAAGTGTATAATTACTATTTGTGTGTGTGTGTGTGTGTGTGTGTGTGCTTGTATGTGTGAGCGTTTTGGAGTATTCTGGAGTGTATGTTTTGCTCATTAGTGGAGCAATTTGAGCACTCAGTCTTCCACTTGTCGTCCAAAGTTCAACTTAAGTTCATCTCTGAGTGATGAATCACTTAAGAGTAACTATTTGGGTGTGTGTGTGTGTGTGTGTGTGTGTGTGTTTCTCCACTTACAGAAAAGAGAACAGACAAGTCTGCAGTGTCTGGTGCTATCCGTCTTCAAATCAGTGTGGAAATCGAGGGAGAGGAGAAGGTGGCACCCTACCACGTGCAGTACACGTGCCTTCATGAGGTACAGTAACACACACATGCACACACACACACACACACACACACACATAGCTGCGTTTCCATCGCCTCTGGGGCATTACACAGACTTACATTAATTTTCTAGCAACTTACCATAATCACAGATTTGACTTAAGGCCTTTTTGATTTTTTTCAAATCGCCTCTTAAATATGAATAAAGTGACTAGATTTTGAAGTAAAAGTAGTTTGACACTTGACATGGTTCCAGATCTTTTATGCTATGATGATTTTTCAACAACCTATGAAACCACAAATTCACAGCTCACTAATGTTTCAATGTTTCAGTGAATCAAAGGTGGTTATTATTCACTTCTTTTAGCACATCCAATTTTTTCTCATTCACTTGCTCTTTTTGTTTGTAGAACATCTTCCATTTCTCAACCGACATTGAGGGTGGCGGCATGGTGAAGATCCCTGTGGCCCACGGAGACGATGCCTGGAAGGTCTACTTCGACGAAGTGCAGCAGGACATTGCGGACGAGTTCGCCATGCGCTACGGCGTTGAATCTATATATCAGGCCATGACGTAAGCTCAGTGTCAAAATATGTGTGTGCCTTTGTGTGTGTCTGTGTGTATCTAAAGTTCGCTAGGCGCCTATTCAATTCATTCAATAGGACGTGATGTCAGCCAACTTTGTGCATGTGTGGGTAAATCAAATCAGGAAATACTTCAAATTAATGTGTTTGTGTCATGTATTCATAGGCCTGCGTGTGTGTGTGTGTGTTGATATGATGAGCAGTGGGCGGGGTTGTCATGAACTATAAACAGCATGCAAATTAGTTTATCTCATCTAATGAGAATAGATGACCTGTCACCTCAGAGATTTCCAGGCTGTTTGATTGGCTTACTGCCGGCAGGTGGAAACACAATGAGCACGCACAAACACACACACACACACACACACACATTCACACACAGTGTTTTAATTACATTAATAAAGTTGTAATCTGACCTCAGAGGGATGGAGAAGGTCTGTGTGTTTATTTAGTGTGATAAAAGATCACCATCACATAACATAATAATCATACTGGGAAGCATTGAGTGAACTGAAGTTGTAAGCAGAAATGGCCCAGGCCTCGTCCCGACGGAAATGGGGGGATATGAGCCAATCAATAACAGCCAAATGGAAATGGTGATTGAAGTACACAGAAGCACCAGAGCTGTTTTAGAAGAGTCTCACTTCTCACTGAAAGCTCACCAAGCTGCAGCCACATGTTGGCTCCTTCAGTAAGACGAGAAATTATGAGTCTGTTTTTATGGAGCTTGTCAGCTATCCAGTATTTTACACTCTTTAATTAGCAAATTGTTCTTTTTAATTAAAAAACTGAGTTTTTTACTATTTAGTGCACAAGTCAATAATGAAATAATGTGTTTCTTAAAATGTCTTTGAGGAATTTTTAAAAATAACAACATTTTAATTGTCAAAATCTTCAGAAGGGAAGATACGGTGCTCATGGCAGGATGACTGTCTCAGCTTACTTTGCATTACATTACACAGTGGTACACATGCAACCACCTGATTGCAGCCAAAACTGTCTATTATTGCCAAACAATATCCAGCGTATCATTAAAACTGATTGAAAAGTAGTGTCCAGCAGATAAGGACACATGCACAAAATGTCATGAAAGCAGCAGTTAAGTTATATGAAGTAATATGAAGTTATATGCACCGATGAGGTATTACACTTCCTGAAAATCTCCCTCTACTCAAAAATGTGCTCTGCTTGAATGTTTGATCTTCACTGTGTGTATGGTGTACAAGCAGAAGGGTTAGACGGAAACTGAGTTCATCATTCAACAGAATGATTTTGTGACATTACAACTACTGTATTCTGTTGGCCAATCATGGTTCAGTAAACAGCTTAAATAGGAGTTATGTAAAAACTTGAAACCTTTGGTACACAAACACTGAGGACTTTCCAGTGAAGTAGTTAAAATACATCTTGTGTCCAGTAATTACACTTTGAAATTAAAAATATTTTACATATTTCGCATATTTGTAGATTAGAGGTAGATATTTAAGAAGTGGTTGAACATTTTTATGTGAAAACTATAAAGACACAAATTATTACTCAGTGTGTTTTTTTTTTAAAAATGGTCAAAGTCAAAGCATTGAGGTGTTTCAACCTGAAGTCATGCCTTAAAAAGTGCTAGATCCTTCAGCTCCCAGGTTGTAATTTGATTATGTCTTTTGTGAGACACTCAGTGCCTTTAAATGCTCAAGGTTTAAACCATAAGGACCCCTGATTACATCACCAGGGGTTTTATCTTAGACAAAGATGCAGATCTTACGTTACTTCTTTAATTATAACTGTGTGAAGGATCTGTAGTTTTCTGTCAGCGTCAGGTTTTTTTCTCAAAATTGCGAATGTTAAATGAGCTGTTTCATGTTCAAGATGTGTCTGATGCATTAGTGATATTATTAATTCATTACAGTTGGAGAAAATAGCTACTTGTGATTACTTCATTAAATCATTTATATTGAATGCTCTACCAACTTTTTTCTTTCTCTTTTTCCCTCACCCTCCTCCTGGTTTCTTTATGTCTTCCACATTTCTTCCGCCTGTTTTCTTCTCTCTCTACCTGGCTCATCGTCTATACCTCTCTCTCTCTCTCTCCATATCAACCCTGCCTTCTTTTGACCTCTTACTAATTGAAAATATCCCACTACCTTCCCACTCCTATAACTTCTCTGCAAACTTGCTAACCTCCTTTAATCTCTCCCTCCCTTCCTCTGCCTCACCCATCGTCATCCTCTCTCCTTTTCTTTCCTCCACAGTCATTTCTCCTGCCTGTCATCTAAGTACATGCTGTCAGGGGTGCCGGCAGTGATGAGCACCCTGCTGGCCAACATCAATGCCTTCTACGCCCACCCAACTGCCTCCACCAACGTCTCCGCTCCAGCCAGATTTGCAGCCTCCAACTTTGGGGTAAGTGACCATCAGACACAATGACATAAACACAGAAGGAAAATAAATTTATGTAATACAGTCTAACCTTACTTGCACTGGACATAAAAACAGGTGATTTGATAAATAAAAACAGCTTTTAATCCCGTAGTTTTCAGTCTACATCAGGCTATTAGGCTTGATCTAGCAACACCAGACCACTGTGTACATGAACTTTATCATCTCTGACATAAAAGTCTGGCAAAGACAATTTTAAAGTTATAGAAATTCAAGTTAAGTTAAAATAGAAGGTTGAAGGTGTACAAAAAACTTAATCATCTTTATTAAAGTCAAGCAAATATAGTGCTTTTCTGTACTTGCAGCACATTATTGAATTAAAGAAACATCTCAGTCAGAAACCAACCTTGGACTGATTTTGTATTGATACTCTTATATAAAAACCATGTAGTCAGCAGTAGCTCATTGTTTCATGCTACTAAAAAGAAGACAAGACGAGAATAATCAGTGGCAGATCAGTCAAAGTGCCCTTTAACATATACACACAATAACATGTATCCATGACATTCTGAATACCTAAAAGCATAAGAAACACTGAGATATAATATTGTCTTCTCAGCCATGTACTGAATCAAGTTATTTTGGTCAGAGATTCCAAACTTTCAAACTATAGTATACACACAGGTGCCAAATACTAGCTTGTTAAAAGTAGAAGTCTCATGCATTTCCCAGTATTCCTCTGAGGGATTATGGGCTGTCTCTGTCTCTGTCTCTGTCTCTGTCTCTGTTTCTTTATTCACTGCATGCTCAGTCTGTCACACCTGATTTCTCAGACACCACTGATTTGACTCTGATGAAGCCTGGAAATGATACATTCACAACAGCAAGCAATCAGTCTTAGAAATAAGCTGACATGGATATTGGTTGCACAACAATTACCAGTCAAAACAATGACATGACGCACGACTGTTTGCACCCCCTGATCACTGTAGATTCAGAACAATGTTGAGATTGATGGCATGTGGAGATTTAGCCCGCCGTCAAAGCAGATTACATTCAAAGTTATCTCTTTATTTAATGAATTTGAAGATGCTTTTACCCAAACATTCACCAAAAAAGCTCTTTTCCTTCTGATTTGATTATTTAGTATAGTACAAATAGGTTTTGGTCACTGCAATGACACTGATTGAAGGAACTACTTTTCTCTGCAAACCTATAAGAAGTGCCTCCAGGGCTGTACTCAAGTGAATCACTGGACGATTGGATTTTTTGGTTTAAAACAAAGGGCACAAAGGCACAAAGAGGCACAAAAATGTACACGTATAGATGGAAGCATGATTGAGATGTTGTCTATTACAGGTAGGAACAGCACAGTTTGCCCTAAAGCCGGCATTTGTCGATAGAAGGTGACCCAGGTTGTCTCTTGTACTTTGAAACCAATGACCTGAGCCAACGTGTGCTGTTCATTTGTGTAGCTAATAATCTCCCTCATTAAAAGGTAATGTCCTCTCACGGTGGGATCCCTGAAATGTCTCTGAACCTGGCGGTGACCCAAATTCAGCCTGCGGGCCCCACAGGAGCCACAGATTGGGGGGACAATGACAGCTAGAGGCCGAGCTTAATGACTCTAGGGATCTTTGCCAGCAGTCGCGATTTGAGTTCTCCCGCTGGTTGCGCTCAGACTGCGGTGATATACGAGCGACTGCAGGCAGCATGTGCTTGCTTTAATGGGTCAGGGGGATACAGACGGATTTACTCCAACCGCAGGGTTACAGCTGTGTGAGACGGTTTCTTGGTTTGCCGGCTTGGTAACAAGCCCTGCCAGATAGGCCGATAAGTTCATTCATCTCATTAAATATCACTGAACTCAGGTATTTTGTAGGTTCAAATTCATTCATTTTAATTAAGCTGTTCTCTCTTTCCTTGTTTGATAACATTAGTAACACTCTGACTTGACAGATATTAATGTATGACTCAGCCTGAATTAATTTATGAGTTGATGCATGACTCCTGAGTAGGGTACCCACGCTAATTAATGACTTCAAGTGACTATTTGCCGTTGTTTTGGCTTTACGTATTAAAATAATTGTCCTGAACTGACTGTTTTAATATACTGATTAATCTCTGAGCTCTAAACATTTATTATGGCATTATTTGCTATTATAGAGGGTAAGCAAGTTCACCAAAAGGGCATATCAAATACTTTACTCAAAATATAAAAGAATGGAAACAAATAAAGGGATAAAATAAATTTTAATTGTTAAAATTAACTGATTGAATTCAAATATTCTGAATTTAAGAAAATATACTATTGGTACCACAAACTTCTCTGCAGAAATGAAAGTAAAGTTACTCAAGGAAATACCAAATTCAAACTACATTTGCTCCCAACTACTTCATTCAAAGGCAACAACTCACCCTTGTGATATTGTTAAAAAATATTGAAGTTATTATTTTTATTGACCTTTATTTAAACATTTAATCTCTCAGATTGACTGTAAAGTGAAATTAAATATTTGAGGCCCTCTTTAGTTTTTTGGTATTTACCTAATGTCAGTCCATCTATATGTCTGTTTCTGTTGTTTCTGTTGTTTCTATGGGGATGACTTTTTATCCCTGTAGCACCATGGAGATGATGTGTTCATGGGTTTGGGGTTTTTTTGCCTGTTAGTAAGCAGCACTACTGAAAAAGAAATGGCTGGATTTTCATGAATCTTGGTGGATGGATGTAGTTTGGGCAAAGAAAGAAACTATTATATTTTGGAGTGTCTCCAAATCACTGGGCGGATACACAAATTAGTTTTATTTTCTTTAGCATCGTGTGCAGTCGCGGGAATGAACTATCAGCCTTGGCAGAGGTCTGCGGTCTCTGAATGCCCTCTGAGTAAACTTGATTTTGTTGTTTTTTCATTTGTCATTCTCCCCAGAAATGTACGGTGGCTAGAAAAGCAGTACGCATTACACAAATCTAACAAGCGTTGCCTTTATACAAATAGAGTTTTTGTTTGGTTTTTTGTTGTGTTTTTTATCGGAGTTGTTCCACAACAATTACAAATAATTTGATTTCTTACTTTTGGTTTCTGAGAGAACAACACAAAGGCAGCAGGGAAGCTGTGTTTTTCCATCTGCTTGGACACAGTCGAGCTCTGTTTGACTCTTTTTGTACTTTCTCTCTCCCTCTCTAGTACTGCTGTGCTGCCTCCCAGACAGACCAATTGAAAACTGCACACATTATATTCCTTGTTCTCTTTCTCTGGTCCTTTTCCTTTTCCCTTTTTCTTTTTCTTTGGTTGATGTTAAGCAAAGGCAGTTTCACTGTTTCTGGTGCCACAGCAATATGGTGACCCACCAGGTAGAGGATATGTCATATCAATCCATCTCCCCTCGCCTCTGCTCTTCATAACTCATCTCTGAAATCATGTCGTCAGTGGATAGTTTTATTGACGTTGTCTGTGATGTTCTACAGGTGTGTGGGTGTTTTTATACGCCTGCAGACTCTGTGTGTGTATGTGTGTGTGTGTGTGTGTGTGTGTGTGTGTGTACAGCAGCAAAGGAAACTACAAACTTGTCAGCATCACTTATCTCCTGTGTCTTTGGGAGGCAAGCTGTCGATATATGCATAAATTTGCTGGTGGAAATGAACATTATTTACTTTTTGGTTGTTTTTAAATGACTTTCTCAGGGAATAGTTTTTGATGAGCAGCTACAGTGTGCTCCAATGCCCATCATCTGTTAGACGGCATCACACCTGAGAGCTCTGTGGTTGTCAGCCACAGGCGCTGCTGCTGCTGAAGCTGCTGTGAATGTCTGGTTGCTCATCTGAGCAGCAACAACAGCTACTTGGAGTTTTTTTTATGCTCTCTGGTCCTGAGCAATGGCTGCTCTGTAAATATTCATATTATTAAAACTGTATTAAAGATTTTGCAGCAGATCTGATTGTGTATAATCTACATCCAGGTCATTTATGTTTTGAGTAAAATGTCAAATGTTTAATCAGCAATTTGGTCTGATTACACCAAAATCCAGATTTGCTCATATGAAGACACTCTTTCAGCTGGTGCCTAGTTTTTCCTTTTGTACTTTTGTGGCTTACCTTGAATGCGACAGCACCTGAGTGGGAGACGAGGTACAGGAGCAGTGGGTGTCAGTATTGACAAAGCAGCTCAGTGCAGTTTTGCTTTAAAGAATTTATTGAATTAAAGTATTTGAATTGAGCTGCCTGCCCACAGTCAGAGGCATAGGCCAATAATTGTGACGATGTTTGTGAGGAAGGATGTGCTTTAAAGCTCCCTGCAGCTTTTGTGGATTGTATGTTACCCGATTTGACCTTAGCAGGGTAATTCAGATATAACTGTGTAACATGTGTTGTAATGGGTCACATGACATCTCTGGAAATCACTTCAGCACATATAAACTCTGGACAATTGACTTTACTTAGAGCTCTGTTTTTACTGTCCCTTTTATTTGCACCAAAATTCTTCACAATAAACCTTCACTGGTTGTCTGTTTTCTTATATTATTTTGGGGTTGGTCAATAAGGTTATCAGAGAAGACATCGACACTAAAATAGAACTTCTTATTATTTCAGTGGTTTGTCCGTAATTTTTTGTTTTTGTCTTGGATCACCTTGAAATTTTATGTTCCTCTATGACTGGCTTTCTTAGCATCTATATTGTACAGTATCATATACTGTAAAGAGCCATATAACTCTGGTTTTGAAAAGTGTAATAGAAATTAAGTTTATATACTGTTAAAACAAATTGAAATGCTTAATATTTGTCTCATGAAAGACATGATGCTCTGCGGCTTCAGCAGCTTGTTTAAAATGTAATTTGTGTTAGCATGTGGTGATTCTGCACCTGCTCCAAAAGAAAAACAGCAGCTTTGGTTGTGAAACCAGGCTGCTTACATCGGTCTCAGTGCTGCCAGAGGGAATTTATTTCAGCTGGAGGGAGAACATGTGAGCTGACTGGACTCACTGCACCTACAAAAGCATATCGAGGCCCCTTTATTGTGTTACAGTGTCACAGAGGAGATATAGTCTAACTTGTCCTGAGCACCTCTGATTAAGTTATATCTCTAGGTTTGGATGAAACTGCCTGAGACTTTTTGTTGGTCAAAACAAAATTTAAAACAAAAACAAGAGGGAGCATGAAATCTTAAATTTACAATAAAGACCACCGTAGGTTTATTAAATGGTGATGAAAACTGAGCAACTCACTCAGGGACTAATTTTCTGATGGTTATGTAGATGTGTGCAGATTTTAATGAACAGAAACCTGAAGTTCATCTCTGAATGATTATTTCCATTTTCCCCTTCAGGCTACATGATGATGAGTTAAAACCTTTGGGCTTATAATATCAATTATTCTCAATTAAAACGGAACATTTATCACACAATGAATTACGAACCGAAACAAAAGTCATATGCCAGATGTTTTATGGTCACATAAATTGTGTCAGACAGAGCAGAGGACAGGATGTGGAGGGAGTAACCTGCCCTTCAGTGTGTCGAGCAGGTGACAAGGAGAAAAGAGCCAATTATAATAATTACTGCTACTCTGTGCATGTGTTCATATATGTGTGAGGATGAGGAAGGTCTTGCTTTAGGGAAGGAGAACGTGCTTTTTTAGAAGTTTTTAAAGGTCAAAGCTGATCTGTTATCCTTATCTCACACTTTTTTAGGTCAGGTGTGTATGTGTGTGTTGCTGCTTTTTAAACATGGAGAATCAGGACATTTTGTACAGCTCTCACTTCTTCAGAGGGCTGTTTGAAGGTTAGGATTTGGTTTAATAGTTGTTATAAAGGTTTAAAGGTTAGGATGAAGGATGAAGCTGGTGATGTTATATATTTATATATTTTATTGTCAACAAATCCCTCAACAGAGACCAAAACCCCACTACCCTTTACTGCCCTGTCTGCCTCATTCAGCCCCAAGCAAATTGATTTATAGTGTAGAAGAAGTGCAATAGATTGGTATCAGAGCAGATATTTTAACAGATGGTATGTGAGGTTATATAAAAGGAGCTCTGGTACTAGATCTCTAACTGTTATCATCAGATTCTTTGAGTTAAGGTACCTGATTGGTATCACAGAAAACAAAAAGGGTGACGCAAACTTAAAAAATGGTGACCAATTTCCTGAAACAGCTAGTGCTGGCAGCAGGACAGTGTATCTTGGATTGACTGAAAATAAACTATATTCATGTCAATGCAGGAGCAAGTCACCCAGTGTGATGCTGTTGTTCATTTATGTGTTTTTGATAGTTTTTGGAGCACAAAAGAACTCTAAAACAAGTTTCTTCAGAGCGTTTGTTGCCAATAAAAACACAGACTGTTACCAGCCTCATCCTCTCAGGTTTGAATTGATTTTTGGCAAGTACATTTGTAAGTTACTGATACTCCCCCTTTCCTTTATTTCTTTCATTCAAACCAAACTTTTTTCTTTAGTTTCTTGACACATCATTCTTGACACTTAGGTGGCACAGATAGACCAAACAAAACAAGAGTTGTGAGAGTCTTTTAAGAGCATATTAAAATTTGGCTTTTTGTTGTTATTGTTGGTCTTTACTGCCAGTAGATATTGGCCATTTTTCATACTTTTAGCCATAGATAGAAACAAAGGGACACCCTTTCCAGTATGCTAACAATGCACAAACTAAATCATCTGCAAAAAAAGACTGGCTACCTTTTTAAGAAAATACAAGACTGAGATATGAAAGATTTCTAACATTTCACTTCTGAACTGTTATACAATCAAATTGCACCAATTTGGGATTCACCTGTGTTGCTGCCCACTTGATGATAAATGCATTTCTACTGCAGTTTGTTGCAAACAAACAAGGGACTTTTGCCAATTTCTAGTGAGGCTGGAAACAAGGCTTCGCTTTCTTCCTCCCCCTCGTTCTCTCTGTCAGACAAAACTCTTTTTATCTTGTTTGTTGTCAGCCATGTCGTGACTCCCACTACGCCAGAGTACTCTCTATCTCTCTCTCTATCCTCTGTCAATTTCTGTGTGTAGTCTTGGCATGACATGTAAATACATTTGTGCTGCCAAACCATATGAAGGAGAGTAGTGGGTAATTTACAAAAAGTAGGCAATGGGGATACCGCTACTGACTGTAGCTCAGGTGTACGAGCTGATTGGCTATTGATCACAGGTTGTTCAGTCCCTGGCTGCTTCTGTCCATGTGTCTCTGTGTCTTTGAGCAAAACAATGAGCCCAAATTGCTCCCAGTGAGCAGGCCCAGCATGTCGCTGTGCAAATCAGTGCAGTCTGCATGACTGTTATGTGAATGTAATGTAAAGAATTGTAAAAAGTGAAGTTTTCCATCTTGGTTGAGTTTGAAATGTTTTAAGTTACTGCTTTTTAATTATGCAGGAGGTTGCATAGTTCTGTTCAAAACATAGCACAAGCATCCACCACTGGGGGCAGCAAACATACTGTATCTTGACCAGCCACTAGTCAGAAATGTAACATAACATATGCATGCAGCGTGTCCAATGAAAAAAGCCATTGAACAATGCAAACACAGTGAATGGTTTCCACTTACAAAGTAACTGAAGAGGTGAAGTGCTGAGTTTGTTTCACACACATTAAGCCCTGTTTACATTCTCCCTTTCTTACCGAAGCACGTGTGTATCCTTGAGGTCTAACAAACACGTTGTGTGTCTTTCCTTCCCCATGAAACATTTGCAAAGCTGAAAAACTGACAGCAGGATGTGAACTGTGCCACATGTGGGCTTGCATGTGTCAAACTACAACTTCATGCACAAAACAAACATCTGAACATCAAACATGAAGAATCTGAGCATAACCTCTGTGCTCTTTCATTTCTCCTCTCAACAGAAGGATCGCTTTGTGAAGCTCTTGGATCAGCTGCACAACTCCCTGCGCATTGACCTTTCCATGTACAGAGTGAGTCAGCTGCTCTCAGCTTCAGTCCATTTAATTAGCACTGTTTATTTATTAGCTGAAAAAGACTTTGGTGGGTTCATATGAATCTGAAAGCAAAAATTATACCTCATCAAAACCTTAGCTTATTAATACCTTATAAAAACTTTAGTAGATTTTTTTGGTTAAAGATCAAAGGTCACTGTGACCTCATAAAAGACATTTTTAGGTCATACCTAATTGAGAAAAAAATTCACAGAAGTGTCTAATAGAATAAGTTGATGAAGTGTTGGCATGTCATATCCAAAAGGTCAAAGGTCAAGTCTGCTGTGGAATGATGATGATGATGATTAATGATGTTCAGAAAAACACACCTTTCTTGGCCATTTTTTTTAATGCCAAAACTCTGGAACATACGGAGGGATTGTGAACACATTTCACATTTGATTCAATACTTAAATTAGTGACACAAATCTTGGTTGCCTGCCTTACAACTTCGCTTATTGTTTAGAGTTGAAAATGTGTGTGAAACATAAACATTTTAAAAAATTTGTAGCTTCTCTGCAGCAGCATCCGTATTTGAAGCTTGTTCACAATAGGCTCTGTGTTTTAGCCGATATTGAACTCCAGGTGATGGTGGCTGCACCATGTGATGAGGCTCTCTGTCAGTCCTCTGTGCTTCTCTGTAAACTCAAGACTGCATACCAGTTCAGGATCATCTTTCTCTGTCTTTATACATTCATTATGACTGTTTGCCTGTAATCAGTTAAATCAGTTATGCCGTAAGGAAATAAAAATTGAGTATATTAAACATTACAACATTAAAAAGGCAAACTAGACCACCAACTTCCATTTTTTGAAAAAAAAAAAAATTACTAGAAAAATGTCCTTAAAAGATATTAATCCAAAGGCTTTAACAAGTGCGTGTGCATGTGTGTTTGTGTATGTATTGTGTGTATTGTGTTTGCAGAACAACTTCCCAGCCAGCAGCAAGCCTCGCCTCAATGACCTCAAGTCAACGGTGGATCTTCTCACCAGCATCACCTTCTTCAGGATGAAGGTAGAAACAACATCAGTTTAATAATCACCAAAATTTTAAAATAGGTCAGAAAACTTTTTCTGTTTGATTTAAAAGAAAGGCAAATTAATTGAGACACATAGGCAGATCTATGGGAAAGGGCTAGTTGCATCATGGACGCAGCTCTTAGGAGGACTTCACTTTTCCTCCCCAGTAACTAACATTGATATCTGTCACCTTGATTTTCTATGAGGTAGTTTTTTTGGTTTTTTGGTTTTTTTTAATAACATGCACTAAAGATCACCCAAATTCAGAAAATGAAGTGTCTAATTCTCAGGTATGACAATAATCATAGCAAATATAATCATATTTAAGACTCATACTGTGTTATGACAAAATGTTAAGTCTCCACTTGACTGTCACTACAAAATGCCCAAAAGTGGCAGTAAGTTTATTGATTCTGGTCCTTGTTAAGACTTTCATATGGGCCAGAAGCACAAGAGCAAACACTGAGAGCTGAGCAGCAGTGTTGCAGAATTGATTGCAGCCACTGACTAATGTGTGTCAGAGTGAGCTTGTGCTGTCGAGATCAGGTCTGTGGTGGGAAGATTGATTCTACAGTCAAGGACAGCAGAAAGGTCATAGATCTCTTTGTGTGTTTTGTTTCTGTATCTGTTTGGAGTGAAGCAAAAAAGGGCTTTGACTCTTACTTTTGGCTTGAATTTGATGAAAATCATTCCTGTTTATATGATTTTTTTTTTTTACATAATTCTAACGGACAACTTGCAACTTTTTATTATTTGTATAATGGGGTTATAATTTGAGAACTATCTCAAATTTTGAGAATTTTTGTTTTATTTTGTTTTTGTTTTGTTTGTTTTTGTGTTGTGACTTTAAATTGTTGTTCGATAGTCAAAAAGTTAAAACCCTCAGATTTCAAAAACCCATAGAAACCTCATATAGGAAACTTGAAAATATCAGGTCATAACAGCTCCTTTCTTAGAGTTTATATTCTAGATTACCCCAGAAAAAAAAGCAACAACGTCATTAATTTACCCCTATATGACTTGTGAATTAATTACTTTAAGCATGTTTTAATCGGTTGCCGGCTCTTGTGCAGGTCTTAGAGTTACAGAGTCCTCCCAGGGCCGCCAACGTGGTGCGGGACTGCGTCAAGGCCTGTCTGAACTCCACCTACGAGTACATCTTCAACAACTGCCTTGAGCTCTTCAACCGCCAGTTCCAGCCTGCAGTCCAACCAGTGAGTTTCTGAGCCTAAACATGTTTTTTGTGCTTCTATAGTTGATACTTTTGGACTTTTTTTAAAAGGAAATGATGAAACTGGAGACATTAGTGTTCATTACAGTTCCTTTTTTTACTTGTGAATTGTGTGCAACAGTTAATCGTTTTTGCTTCTCATTCCACATTCACCTCTCAGTAGCCAATTTGCCAAATACTAGCATTATGTTTTGTCAGTTTTCAGATGGCCTTGATTTGAGAACTATAGATTGATCTCGTCTAACAGTGGTGTTCTGAGTATCACAACAAGGATGTAGTCAGCTTCAATAATCAGAGGCAATGTTACACAGAGTCAGCTCCACCTTTTTAAGACCAGGCTAATTTTAACTGCTAATTCCACATAGACTCATAAATAGCATGTTAATGCACAGATGAAACCGTATGTTATGCAGTGTTAGGCAGCATGTTAGCACATTTGATACCCCCCTTTTCACAGTTTGATTTCATAATTTGCTCACTTGGATGCTGCAAACTACAGTACTACGACTCAATGACACGAAATGTTTCAAGGGTCCTGGGGGGGCTCTTTAGCAAAGCATTTTTCATTTCAGAGACTTAAAACCAAGCAAGAACACAGTCTGGATTTCAACTTTTGGCCTCATCTCCACCAGTTGCTGACATTTATTTCAGTCATCAAGCTTATGTGTCGCACTAATTAACAGAGTCTCTTCAGCGGAAAATTGTCTCTAAAACACTGAATATTTCTAACAGTGAGCAGAAACCTTAATGTCTTAAATTCACAATACTTTACATAATAATTGGGACGAGTCATTTTTTTCAACTCAATGGAGTTTGCAGAACCTTCTCACATCAATGTGAGGACAGAATATTTAAATATAAATCATCTCAGTACAGTGGAGGAATAATAATGCAACTTTTGCTGTTAATTAAGTGCAAATCATTTATTAAAATCATAACTATTATAACTGTAAAATTTTTGTCTTTGTTGTCACTCATCTCTTAGTAGCATGTGTTTGTTTTTACATGTGCTTGTCATCTGGTTCAGGATTCACCTTCTCATGAGTGTAAACATCATGCCCAGCTACTGAATTTTTCTGGGGTTTTTTTACCTTTTGCAGCCTGAGACAGAAAAGAAAAAGAAAAAAAAGGAAAAAGCAGAAGGAGAAGGGGAGGATGAAGAGGAAGAAGAAGAGGAGGAAGAGGAAGAGGAAGTGAAGAAAGAGGAGAGCCAGCAGGAGGAGCAGGGCCCGAGCATCCAGAATCTGGACTTCTGGCCTAAACTCATCACACTCATCGTCTCCATCATTGAGGAGGACAAGAACTCCTACACGCCCATCATCAACCAGTCAGTACTCTGCCTTCTATGTGTCTTTTACCTTTGATCTGGCATGTTGTCGCTCTGAGATGAGTGAAAATACAAATTATTTTCATCACATCATAGTTTATAAATGGAAGAATTAATAAAAAGCAACAGCTATTGATTTTTTTTTGACAACATTGCTCACACAATGTTAAATTTTATTATAAGTCACAAATCACATCAAACCGCCACATAACTAAAAAACATGTTGTAATTTTTCATATTTCTTCTTAAGAGAATTTTGAATATAGTCACAGTTTTGAATGAGCATTTAAGATGAAGTTACTTTCTTGATTAAAGCAATCTTTACTTTTACTTCAATATTATTATTATTATTATTATTATTATTAGTAGTAGTAGTAGTAGTAGTAGTAGTAGTATCACAGACTTTATATGTATTGCACCTTTCATAAAAAAAGTCAATATTTTGTTAAAAACATATATAAAGCTTAAATTTCTGCTGATAAAATAATGTCTTAAAAAAGTATTGATACAATTTTGTTTTTATAAGTTGAGATTTGAGAAAAGCCTAAGCTGTTGTGTCTCTTTGTGTCTTCTGCTTGCATTTATGTGTATGCTCATATATATCCAGTTTCCTTAGGGACGCCCAGCCTATATGTCTATATATCAGACATGCCTCACACCTACAGTCTCTATTAGCAGTTTGAATACTAAGCAGCATATACACATCGAGACAAAACCACTAGCAGAGTATCTGGTACTTTACTGTGATACTGTACAGTTGTCTTGTTTTGAACTCTGACCTCTTCTGGCCTGTCAGGTTTCCTCAGGAACTCAATGTGGGTAAAGTCAGCGCTGAGGTCATGTGGATGCTGTTTGCTCAGGACATGAAATATGCCCTGGAGGGTAAGACTGTGTGTGTCTGGGTGTAGTTTTTGTGTGTGTCTGTTTGTGTTAGAGAGAGAGAGAGAGAGAAAGAGTAACAACTCAGACATCTTGCATTTTTCCATCAACTCTCTGTCCTCTCTTTGCCATCCTCTTTTTCAGTTTTACATAAAATTGACCACTACCGCTGGAACAACGGTGAGATTATAGACAAACACACTGTAGTTGATGACAAGATACAGTCAAAAGGAAGAGCAGCTGCTGAGTGTTGCCTGTTTGTCTTTGCTGAAATACGAAATTATAGAGTAACTAAGTCAAAGACTTAGTCTGACATTTAAGCTGGTGTCTGAAAAATAAATCAGATCAAACTTTTTTGCAGCAAGTGACAATAAAAGTGGACTCTCCTGTAGATCATTGAAAACCTATTTGAAAAATATATTTTCATTTGAATAATGTCATCTCAGATAGATTCCAGGTTCTCTGAGTCATGTTGGCAGCTGATATCACAGTTTTTGACACTGTGAGAAGCTGTTAGCTATAGCATGATTGATTTCTCCAGAGGATCTCCACATTACTCTGTAAAGAACCTTCAAAATAAAGGCACAACCAGCTTTTTTTAAGTTCAAGAGCATGTATCATCATAAGATACTTTGATACCTAAGGAGTCCTGCATTAAACCTGCTTAGCTTCTCAATATTCTTTTGACTGTGTCTCATGTTAGACTTGTAGAAACTGTCAAGCAGGCCTGAAAACTTTGACTTTATTTATTTAGCTGTAGTGAAAATGTCAAGTCTGCCTATGAGCAAACTTTAAAACCTGCAGCGGCTGAGTTTCGTAGCTGAGTCAGCAATCCTTCCAAAAGTTCTTTAGTTTAAGTTCAAATCACTGACTCCTGTGATCAGTTTCTAGACTTTTTTTTCTGTGTAGTCTAAAATCCAGCTCCACTAGTATCACCAGTGTTGTCTTTTGATTTATCTTTTCATCTTTGAAGTCATTCCCATCTCAGTCTTTATTTTATTAAACTTTTCCCTTCTCTCTTTTCACTGAACTCTCATGGCCTTTCTTTGTAATTCTGTCGCCATCTCAGCTCCGACCACATTTCGCATCCGCAAAGTTGATTTCTATGCTGGTAAGATTCTGTGTGTGTGTGTGTGTGTGTGCGTGTGTGTGTGTGTGTGTGTGTGTGTGTGTGTGTTTGTAATTAGTTATTTGTAGCAGAGATTCCCAAACGTTTTTATCTTTCACTGTTCATGTATCACACCGGTCAGTGTGAGGAAATGTTCTCAAGACCTTATCAAAGGCACACTGCAAGACAAAACTGTTCTTTGATTTTCATGGTTTTACTAACTTGTTCAAAAACTATGTAAATTTGAGCCAGACATGTTGTGTTTCTCCATTTGGTTGCCTTTGTTGGAAATAATATTGAGAAAAAAGAGGAAGAGAGAAGAGTGTATAAATGGATGAGCATGAAAATATCATTAAAAAACTGAAGCTGACTTTGTTTTTATTTCATTGTAGTTACTCAGTAAATGAGAAAAATGTACCACAACCTCTCAGTAGTGCTCAGATAGTGGATGTCACACATTTTGCTTCATGTTCAGTTCAATGCTGAAAGATGGCAGAGTTTATCACTGGTGACCAATTTTACTTGAAAAATCATTTATACTGTTTGGGGCAAAATGGGTCAGAATTTTGCTAAATTCCAAAGTAACAAGGTCCAAAAGTAAACTCAAAAGTGATGATATTCTCAAGAATTCAGAAAGGGGTATCAGTTTGCTTTCTTCACAGCATTTTAGTAAATGATGTTAAGGTTGGGAATCTTTGAGCTACAGAACATTTTGTTTGGTAATAAGAAAGTTCCAGTCTAGTTTGCTGCCCTTCAAGGGATTATAATAATGTCTTGCAGGATATACACCCTTATCTTCTTTAATGACATCACAGTGAGTATGTTATTAAAGAGGATTAAAAAATTTTCAACATCTTCTCATTACATAGAATAATTTTGGAGCTATTACATCTGTGCACTGTGTCACTGACCTTTCCACTTCTTACTACTGTTGGGTCCTAATATTAGACAGATCCCATGTTTGAAGCTGAAAATGAAGCAAGACTTGGTCTCTAGAATCACTCTCATCTTTCATTTTATTGGTTTGTTGGTTGGTTGGTGTTTACACAAAGATCTCTGGTTAGATTTTGAGGTGAAAAATCTCACCACTGTTTTGAAGCTTTTTTAAAATTAGAACTCACCCAAGCAGGTCAGTGTGTTACTCTACTGCAGAAGTTTTTAATCACCTGACTCTGGACAGTTCAAGGAACCTTATAATCCTCTTTTAATTATTGTTGTTCCCCTCAGTGAATTTAAAGACAAAAGAAGGATCAAGCTCTTTTTCTTAAATTCTTTATTGGTCCATTTTCTCTGAAACTCTGTTCTGTGATGTTATGCTCAGTACCCTCTGATCAGAGTTTGATGAGGAAATTTATGATCCAAACAAGATGTGATCTGGTTTTCTTTTGGGCACAGCAACATGTGTATAGATATCGCTGTTTTACGCTTGCTGATTTTTAACTCACCACCTTTCACAAAAAGTTATGTAGGGTTCAAATGAACATGCTTACAAAATTTAGAGGTAAAATCTTAAAACTTTTTTAAACCTGCAACTGCCACTGCAACACACCTCAACAGTTAAAATCATGACTGTGTATGTATTCATGTCTGTGTGTGTGATTTTTTTTCTGCAGAGCATGAGAAGCATAAGCTCTGTAAGACTGCTGACTACATGAACCTGCACTTCAAGGTCAAGTGGCTTTACAACGAGTATGTTAAGGATCTGCCCGCCTTCACTGATGCCGTGCCTGAATACCCTGCGTAAGACACACACACACACACACACATACACAGACATACACTCACAAGGTATGAGGACATACACTGGACATACATTATTTTTTCCTGGAGACTTAAGGTAGCCATAGTGATAATCACTGCTAACCAAGCCCTTACTCTAACCTTAACCTAACTTTCTAACTTTTCCCAAAGTTTTAACAATAAAATTTAATGATATATGCCATACACACACACTCACAAACACACACATACACACACTTAACTCATTATTTTACTCTCTCCCTGTCTCCTTCAGAGGAAAGATCATCTTGATCGGTCATTTCTGCCTGTCCATTGAGACTTTGTTCTTGTTGCTTCATACACAACGATAAACACACACACACATACACACACACACACATACTGTACATACACTCAAAGCACTCCTCACTGAGTTTGGACATTAAAAATATGGTTGACAGAGTGATGGTAGTAATGATCATACATTTTATCAATACAACATCAACCAAAGCAGTGCCAAGATGCTTTACATGTGTCAGTTTTGTTAACAATGCTAACAATGTTAGCATAAGTCAAAAGTAAGTAAAAAAGTAACAAAAAGTATACTAAAAGAACACAAACTAGAATGAGATCAAATTAAAAACAAAATGCACTATGCAAAAGATATGACAGTAATTATTTTTGAAAAATATGGTTTTAAGGAAGAGAAAAGAAAAAAATTCTGAATCTACAACTAATAGCAAAATTTGGGTTATTTTTGGTTGGAGCGGCACTCAGTTTAATAAACTATGAAAAATTAAATTTTCTCATGTTCTCTGAGCTACGTCATGATTGTTCACAAAAAGAAGGTTAATAGCACAGTTGTGTGTGTGTGGTCGTCGTTGCAGGTGGTTTCTCCAGTTCGTCCTGGCCTGGCTGGCTGAAAACGAAGAGGTTTCCATGGAGTTCATGCATGGAGCGCTGGAGAGAGACAAGAGAGAAGGAGTGAGTCAAAGAAACCAGAATGTGAAAGGGCCCTGTGGTCTTTCTGTGACTTTCAGTTCTGCAGCATCTCTTTCATTATTGAAGGCTCAGACGTGTCTTTTGTTTGCTGTGAAAAATCAAGGTTTTTATTAATCATTATTTTCACTTTTTAAAAAAATGATAATACAGAAATCAGAATGAAAACGAGGTTTGAGGGTTGGCGTCTCAACAATGAAATGAACTGTTGTGTTTTTTTCATCTTGTGGTTATGTTCGGCATCTTGCTGTTACTAGGCAACACATCACAGCTTCTTGGGTAGCAGCAAATTATACAAAGCTAATGGCAGTGGCTCAAAAATATAATAATAAAAGACAAAAAAAACTAAAACCTCGCCAATTATGTTATGCTCTAAGTTTTAGACCTGCAGTTCACACTATTTATGGGATGTAAACAGTAAGGAAAAAGTTTCTTTGGAGTCACAGAAGCTACAACTCAGGTCTAATTTTTGTGACTGATGTTTGTTTACATTTTAGCCAATCCTTTCAATTTAAAATGTGCTTCATTACTTATTATCAGTTCCTGTTTGCATGCTTGACAAATTTACCAATAATTTTTTTTACAGGCACATCAACTGTCTGCCTGTTGAAGGAAAATTCAACCATTTACTTTGAAGTTTTCATTTTACCATTTCCCGCGGTGAAACAAATTCTCTCGCCAGAAACAAGTACTTGATTTCAGCAAACAGGAACAATTTATAGGCTCGTGAAAATGAGACATTATGTTTGTGAACTGCAATGTAATGATTTGCAAACATCACATAAATGTGATGAGTTTGTTACCATTTTGATTTTCAAACATACTGACAGGAAGGAGGAAATGTATCTGCTAGTCACACTGCTGGATGTTAGAATTTAAAATATCCTTAGTAACTCTGTTTTGAAATGAAAATCTAAGCTTGAATCATACTTAATTAAACAGCAGATCAAAATCTAGCATCATGTAAGCTTCTTCCTAACCGATGTTTCATGCTGTCAGCAGCTGAGATCACAGTGACAATTTTTTTTCTGATTCCCTTGTACTAAATGAGCCATAGTGCAACACCAGTGTTGTGCAATAAAAATGAAAGCTTTCTAAAATACTGACATTATCGACAGGATGAGAGATAAACGAAGCCTCGTGACCTTTTGTTCAGGGACTCTTTGAAGGCTGCCTCGATTCTTTCAGGATGAGCAGAGTTCTTCTTTTGGCCGACCAATCCCAGATAAACTGAAAGATGGACAAGTGTTGTCTCTCGAACTCCTGACGGTCCCGAGGCTGCACTTTATCTTCAGACTCTGTTTCTCTGGGAGTTTTGTTTTTAAAAGGCTTGAGGGTCAGAGCTGACACTGAACTCGCTGACTCGCTGTTATTTGTATAACTCAGATGAATAGATCAAAATGTTAATGTTTAATACACACAATGCTAAGGATTAGAAAGAGACGACAGACTGAGAGCATGCAGGTGAATGCAGGTGAGCTTTTTAAATGATACATGAACGACAGGATCAGTAGAATAAAACAGGGAGCAAAGCATATAATGTATGGATCAAATGTCCTGTTAAACACTGAAAAGGTGCACTGGATAAATGTTGCAATGATAGATTAATCTTTTAAATGGCAAATAAATGTGTAAAGGACATGTATTATCTCTCAAAAAATACTCTAAGTAGATATTATTTTACTCGGTTTACATATTCTTCACCTCTTTACTCTCTCAGATAAGCCAGATGGTATCACTCTTTGAACTCTATCAGAGAATGATTTTATGCAGGGGACTGTTAAGAGCTTATCAGCCATCTTTGGCTCTTAGAAACAGTTATGGATCCACACGCTGTAAGTTTCTAAATTTAAGAGAGACAGACCACAGGATACAACAGCAGGACTCATTCGAGAAATATGTGGCATGGTTCCCTTGACGACCACAAACCACCACACCAACCCTCTGGGCTCCATTTACATTTTCATTTTAACCTTTTAGCTGATGAATTTATCTGCACAGCAAATGATTAGTGGTCCAATAAGCCCTCCACTCCCAGACCAGGACCAAAATTGCAAGTGAATGATAATGATTTTAACAGGCAGGGAGCTCGGAAATCTGCAGAGTAGATACAGAAGAACGTCTGCAGCAGCTGAAGGAAAAGAACAAAGAAGAGTTTTAGTTATCATTTGATCAGAGAAAAGATGAGAAGGAGAGATCATATGAGTCAGTGAAGAGGAACAGTACTCCTTGAAAAAGCAGAGGGAAAAATGAAGAGTGACTTTGCTGTTTTGATTAAATGAAAAATGCGCTTGTAGTCTATAATTTTCCATGGTTTTCTTTTCTTCTCATCTCTCTGCCTGCAGTTCCAGCAGACGTCTGAGCATGCTTTGTTCTCCAGCTCTGTGGTGGACATCTTCACTCAGCTCAACCAGAGCTTTGAGATCATCAAGAAGCTGGACTGCCCCGACCCCACAGTGGTGGGCCAGTACAACCGACGCTTCGCCAAGGTGCTATATAATATATATATATTATATGCTATATAATAACAGCTGCTATACAGTCATGAAGAGGCTTTGAAGCCCCCCCCGCCTCTACTAAAGAGCACTGTTCATGGGTCACTTCACCCAAGTTACAAAATATTCTCCCCTTTTTCTTGTGGTATCGACATCAGCCATGCAGATAGTTTTGGTTCTTTCAATTGCAAGTAATTTTTCAACCCAAGCTGTTAAATATTTTATTGTCCAGGTTCTATAATTTGCAGTTCTTTCTTAAATTTATTGTCTTTGGTTTTAGACAATTAGGCCTTGGAGGATTGTGACATGCAGTTTTTTTACTATTTGCTGACATTTTATATTGTTTCATACAGGATTTGTAAATCAATCAAGGAACTTTGGAGATCGATTAATAACACAAATAATCTGTAGTTGAGGCCCTAATCAGAAAACACACAAGACAGTTTTCTCCCAGCAATGTGGTTCGTCCACTTGTTTCAACATCTAAGTTTTTCCACACACAGACATCATGTAACATGAATTCAGTAGAAGGTCAAGCTTCTCTATCTGACGCAGAAACCAAACTGAGAGTCATCTCAAGAGCTTTTCTTACACAGCTCTGGAATATCTTGTGCCTTTAAGGGACATACTGATCGGTTTCAAGTATTTGTGTGCAAAATACATAATGACATTGAATCTTTGATATATGTTTTTCTTCAAATTTAATGTAAGGCAGTAGCTTTTAGGCGCAGCCATTAAATCTAACAAACCTTTCTCTGCAGAGAATTTGTGAGCACTTTTACAGCGTGCGTGTGTGTTTTAGTGTGAGTGTGTGTGTGGTGTTATGGCTTGATCAATATGGGACTCATTAAATAAGGCATGGCTAATGTAAGCCATCACTCTGTGCTGTCCATCTCTGTCCTTAGCCCTCGTCTCCCTTTTCATTTACTGCCACTCCACTCATGTTAATCTCTCTCTCTCTCTCTCTCTCTCTATCCTTCTTTCTCTTGCTCTACCTTTTCATCTCCTCCATGTCTTAGCTCGAGTTTGTTTTTCATATACTCCTCCAACATCCTGCTGTCTGGTTCATCGATTCATAAATACATCTCTTTCTTGTGTTTTTCTTTGTCCTCAGATTTTTTCTCATCTTTATTTCTCCTTATTACAATCTTCTCTTCATGTATCATCCAGTTTTTCACTTTCCTTCCTCTCTGTCACACTCCAGCTCCTTATTCTTCCTATCTCTTCCTGTTTTTGTTTCTTTTCTCCTGCCTCCAGACAAGCACAGTTACAGTTAATTTTAGAAAAAAATGTGAGTTAACCGTAGAGACAGAGACAGAGCATGAGAGGCAAAATGGAGAGACAGAGTTGTATATTGAGAGGAAAATATACTGAGTAATGCAGGCAGCTATCAGGCCACATGTTTAATGCATGAGTGTAAGAGCTTCATCTGGCTGACTCAGCTGAAAGTAGAGAAATTCAACCAAATTGGCCAATAAATTAGCTTGCGGGAGTATTTTTAAGTACATTAAACAAACCTGACATTCACCGTTTCTCACCAAAGGACATCCTGTGTGTCTCTAAGGCCTAGTAATCATGTCAGATGGATTTTTCTACCTAAGTAAACTTTTCTGGAAGTTTTTTAAACTTTAAAAGTTTGTCTCTTTTATCATTGCAGTTCTTACTTTTACTCTACATTACTACAACCATCATAAAGCTGAGTATTAACAAGCTGAGGCACATGATGGAGTTTCATTTCATGAATATGTTAGCTTCTGAGATTTTTAAGTTTACTATAATTGCTTTTGGTCCCTCTATTAAGAACCATCAACTTTTCATATCCGGTGGTTCTGGGCAGAGGGACAGATAACAATTGTAGTGAAATCTGATTTCAAACCCTGTTAAACACCATGTGAAGCATAACAGAAGTGTTTCTAACCATCACTGAGTTGAAACCTTTTAAATATTTTTAGATGATGTACAGTATTTCCATAAGTGAGGTCCCAAAGGTCCCTAAAATCAAATATTAAAAAAGAAATGCTGGTGACTTTATGAGTATGTTATGTAAAAGATAGATAACTGCTCAACGATATTTTGTGTAAAATGTTTTGTATGAAGAAAAAAAAATGTTAACAAGAATGGACACTCTGTCAAACTGATACATAGAATCAAATGTCAAGCAGTGATGGAAAAGAAATATGAGTTTTATTCTCCTGGCTTTGAGAATGATACTTTGTTTAAAACTGATAGGGAAAAAAATTGGCTTGGTCTGGTGAAACTGCTCATCAAGGGAGATCTAAGAAAAAAACATGTCCTTGAGTGCCGCCTACAGACTGTGATTGGCAGGAGGGTCATTTCAAAACGAAAATTAGCTGATAACACCTCAAATTCGGTGCCAAATCAATAAACATGTAATGCTTTGTTTTGTGATTGTCACTTCCATCAAATCCAGTTTCATGCCTTGTAACTTTGATTAAACATACTGCACTTGATTTGTTTTGCTCGGCCATATCTTTTAACCAAGAAATCATCCATAGACATCAATATTAAGGACTTTCACGTTGTGACCACATAAGATTATATCTAGAGCTTTAGATTTTAGACTTGGACAAGAGCTAAGAAACACTCTGTTAAACTCTTGTGTGTGTGCAGTTTATTTGCAAATGACTTAAGTTCTCAGAGTAAACATGTCCTTTGGGTGGTTTATCTTGTTTCCACAGACGATAACCAAAGTGCTGCTGCAGTACTGTGCCCTGCTGGCCAAGACCTTCCCCTCCTACTGTGAGAAGGAGAAGATAGTGAGTACTGCTGCATCGCCGATTTGCAACCACCCTGCTTCATTCTGAGCTCATCTCTTATTTAGAAAGAGACTGCAACTTTGAAAGACAGTTCACTCTCTGTGGAGCACATTCATATTTCAGTCACTGCTGCTGCTGCCGACTTCCATGGCTCTTTAACTTCTGTGTCTGTTGTTTTTCTGTTTGCTTCTGTTAACTTCCTGTGATCGCCTTTCTATGGCTTTACTTTTTTTTGTCTGTCTTACTTGCTTACTTGACTTTCAATGCCTCTCATATTGTCTTTTTCTTGTCTACGTGCTCGTCTCGTCTCACTCATGTATCTCCCTCCAGCCCTGTGTGCTGATGAACAACATCCAGCAGATGAGGGTCATGTTGGAGAAGATGTTTGAGTCGATGGGAGCAAAACAGGTAAGTGTTCACAGATGCACACACAAGCACACACTCACACACACACACACACACACACACACACACACACTTAAGACTGATGGTTTTTAATCATCTGCCACTAAGACCTGAGGATCTGAAGTTTTCACCGCTGAAGTTTTTTTGTCCATGGCTCAAAGTCAGAGTGTTGACATGAAAACTTGTAGTGTTTTCAGGGACATTACAGAACAACACTTAAAAAACTGTCAGCTTTGGGCCGCTGTTTAGCTCAATCGGGAGTGCGGGCGGCCCATGTACGGCAGGCTCAGTCCTCCACGCAGCGGTCACAAGTTCGACTCCGGCTCCGACCATTTGCTGCATGTCTCTCCCCTCTCTCTCTCTCCCTGTTTCCTGTCAGATGTCTCAGCTGTCCTATCAATAAAGGTGTAAAGGCCAGAAAAAATATAATTTAAAAAAACCAAAAAAAAAAAACTGTCAGCTTTCACCGAAACCTCCTTAATTCACAAGGTGTTCTTACATGGCTGGCCACAGCAGAAGTTAAATTGACTGGAGAGTTTTTTCCAGACCACAACACATTAATATTCTACTTTTTTCTGTTTTAACTTTTCAAGCATAAATGGCAACAAAACATCAAATAAGTGTGCAAACTTGTTTTTAATGGTTTTGGGCTGTGTAATACATGGAGGTCTGTAAGGATTCTGGCAAAAATGTTGTTGCATTTACACTGAGAAGAGAAAAAACTAATCAGGGACACAAAGAAACGTTTCTTTAAATGGAAACATGAGGTGACTCATCTGCTACAAAGACTTCATGCTAGTGTGTTCTGAGGAAAATGAATGTCGGTCTGCTTTAAAATAAACTATAGAGAACGGACAAAGGTTTAATGATGTGTTTGATGGAGTAAAATGTGCTGTGCTGTTTGGGACAGTAAGTTTCATAAATATTCCACCTTGCTGGGATTTTCATGAAACAGGAAATCATCTATACCAACACCTTGACTTGTACCAGGCTGTAAACACCTTCATTCCCGCTGTAGGGTTGGGCATTTCAATTAAGGCCTCTATGAGAATCAACTCCCTTGTGGAGTTTGACCCAAGTGGCCTTTGAAGAACTGCAGTTATTGGCACTTCTGTGTTGGTTTCATTTTTCAGCCTGGTGGCTTGCTGCTTGTTTGAAAGGTAGCAGACATACACATTATGGACATGTTGTGCAAAGATGTGTTAGAAGTTTTAGCCAATGAAATCACAGACAGGAAGCAAACTACTTCTTTAAACAGTCCTCTGTCTACACTTTTGTCCTGTTGGTAGACAAACCCACTGAGGTCCACTCACTGTCCTCCAGTGTGTCTAAGTACTCTGTTGGAAAATAAAGATGTATTTCAGTTCATTGGTCACTGCCAGAGGAGGCAGCAAACTCAAGTATTCCTTTTTCTACCATTGTACTGAGCCTCTAATAGTCGTTAAGAGCTTCCAAAAAAGGATTAAAGCTGGGAAAAATACAGTTTTTGTGTGGGAATAATCATCAGTATGTATTTCACATCAGTGATTATGACAAGCTCTCTCATTCATATTTCTCTTGCAACATTCAAATCTGTATTCAGACTCACTTGAATGGACAGTTAACTTGCTGACATGTATATTTTTGAATATTAATAGTGATGAAAACTCCATAATTACAGCTCATCTTGTAAACTAAAGTGTGTGTGCTTGTGTATATCAGGTTTGGGGTTAATTTAAATAGTGTGAGACTAAGTGTGTGTCTCTTTACCTGCAGCTAACTGCTGAGGAGGAGATGGTATGTTTAGGTTTCCTTCTTTTTTTTCCCTCGTTTCCTTTTCCCCTTGTTGCCCCTGGAACACAAACATTCACTATCAGCAGATCCATTGGAGCAAAAACCCGCCCTGAACCTCTTACCAGCTGTCACACCTCTTTTAACCTTGTAGTGTGTGTTTGTGTGTTTATTTTTAGATTGATCCCAGTTTACTCATAACCAGGATATCAACCCAAAGTCTTCCTCCTCCTTCTCTTACCACCTTATTCTCCTCAGCCCCACCTTTGACTCCTAGTTTTCGATTCTAGAAATAAACTTTGGTTCCTTTAACACCTTTAAAACTGTATGCAAAAACACTGTGCTGCTTCTCTCCAAAAGCTTGAGGAAGAGGAGGAACCTGAGGAGTTTGCTGAGGAGGTGGGTCAAACAACCTCAAACCTCATTGTTCCAGTTGGATGAAATTAGTTTTTAGTGCTTTTATTCTGGTTGTCACACAGGTGTAGCTGACAAAATGAGTCATGGCTGTTTTCCATTCAGGCCCTGTTGTTTCTGGCTCACTGTCATTGGTGATTTTGTTAGTTATACTGGTGTTTTTCAAGCATTAGTGGGGAAAAAAATGTTTGATGTCTGTTTCAAGTCAAACTTTCAGAAATCTTAGAAATTTTAAGAAGACCAAAATCAGTTTTTATATTTCTTCTTTGACATTGATCCCTTTCCCCTTTAAGTAGCAAAGACACCAGATAGTGGAAAACATGTGGACACCAAAACGTTGCACCCATATGTCAAATATATACTTTTAAAATATTGACACTAATCTTGTGTTAGTGATCCTTTTAACCTGGCTGCAGAGATTTGCTCTCATTCAGCACAAAGGCATTGGTGACATCAACCACAGCTGTTTGATGGGGTTTAGGTCAGGACTTTGTCCAGACCTGTGCTTTTTTTCACTTACTTTCAAATTAAAGTCTTCTGTCAGATAACAGAAATAAATAACACTCACATTGCTTTATACTGAAGTTGTTTGTAACCAGATTTATCCAGAATGACTGTTAGTTTGAGCTTGAAGGTGCCAGTTTTATCATTAACATAGATTAGTCACTTATGTAGGCAGTCGTCTTCTCTCTCTGTGGGGTATCAATTTATATCTGTCATCTATTTGTTTTTGTTTTGTTTTTGTTTTTTTTGTATTTTTTATAATTACATTATCTTTGTCATACATTTTATGTCATTTGTTTTTGATTCCTGCCTGATCACCAGCCTGTCAGTGACAATGAAGGGGAGGATGACATGGTGGGTAGGCTGCAGTTACAAAAACTGCCAGCAAAATTGCATAATTCACTAGATAAGTTACCTTGTCCTTTCATTCCAAATAACTGTTGTTTGTCTGGGGGGATTGGGGCAATCTTTCTGGCTGCCAGTCAGAGGACTGCAAGGTGAGAGAGGGGTCCCCTCTGTTTTTTTATTCAACATATGTTACTTTAATGTCCTTCAGTCCTTTTTCTAATTATTTTGTTATGTTTTTTTTGCCATTTTCCTTTGTCCATTCCAACATTAGTCTGGTTGCTCGGACTCAGAGGGATCTGAGGTAAGAGAAAGTTATCAAACTATAAACTATCAAGGCTAAAACCTTTTTTAAAAAACAGCAGTTAAAAACTGGGGATTTCACAGCATTTTAACATTTATGAATTTAGTTCAAATCTGATTATGCCGAGTTATCGTTGCTGTTACAAAACACACTTAATCCAGCCAGCTGCCCTGACTACTAGTGGGCCTTTATAAGGAGCCAGTGAGCATCTTTGTCTGTCTTTCTTACAGACACTTAAGCTTTCGCTGCATTTTTAGAATATTTGTAATCAGAATCATTTATAGTCACTGTTATCTAAAGTTAGTTTGGACTTGGAAGCAGAAAGCAGAAACTGATACTGAGTCATTTATCATCATGCATTAGTGTCTCATTTAGTGAATATTGATTGTCTGAGTGGATGGCAGCATAATGAGAATGATGTTAAAACTTAACTGTGGATGAGTCGTACAAAACATCCAAACAATGTAAATGTGCAACATGGATGTGAAATGGATTGAAGGAGACAACTTATTTATTTTTCCTCCCACAGTTTCTTTTATCACGGTCTTCTTTCTTTCCGGATTACTTACACAAAGAAAGGCATTACAGCCGAGCACACACAAAAGCAGTGATGTTTGTCACATTTACACAAAATAAATGTACATGGATATCACAGGAAGCCACACAGTTTCTCACTCTCCAAGTTTCTTACCATTGTAACTCCTAAATCTGGATTGTAGTGATGGGTCTTCTCCATAATGCTTACAGCTTTTACAAAAAACTAAAAACAAAATTAAAAAAGCAGATAAAAGAGCCTGAATGTTGTGTTGCAAGAGGCTTAAAGCTTTGATTGATGTCTTTATATTACTTTAGCAGAAATCTCTGACAATTAACTGTCCGACATCACAGGAAAACATTTAAAATACCTTTGAAATCATTTTTGCAAGTGCCTGTTACCATTGTGAGCTCCCCATCTGCGTCTTCCTAAACACAGCTGATAAATCCTTTCATGCCAAAACATCCATAAAGCCTCTGATACCACATGCTAGTAATGCTCTTAACACATTTACAGCCAGCCGCTAACACAGTCTTCCTCCTCGAGTGAGCGCTTAATAGACTAGACAGTAGGCTGCCGGATAATTGAATCTGATAGTGCATAAAAAGGTTGTATTTAGCCTCCACTTAATGGCTTCTTGAAATGGCTTTGTTTGTCAGCTGACTGTAGGGAGTCTGTGGGATGTCAGGGAGGAGGGGCGGGGGGAGCGTCAGATTTGGAGCAGAGGGTGAAGAAAGCCTGGCAGAGTCTCAGCCGTGCTGCTTTATGACCAAAGTTACTGTTATCTAAACAGATGTTAAATGGAAAGTTCTACTGAAGATACACAAACAGTGTAATGAGGCATCTTAATGTGCTGCTCCTTTGTAGGAGAGGATGTTTGGTGTCTGACTGTAAACTGTATCATGTGTATATATAAAATTAATGCGTGTTTGTTATAAAGTCGGTCTGAGAGCAGCGGTCTCCAGAAAAGCCTTTAAATTTGTACAAATATATGTTTTTTTCTCTGTAAGGACTTTTTTTTGTTAAATTATCTCCAGTTTCATAAATGTGCAAAGGCCAGTTGATAGAGTTTGAAGGTAAAACTTTTAAACTTGTCATGCTACATAATTGATGTTGCCCACTCCTCGTGTGCAGGTTAAAAACTTTAAATGAGCTGTGTGGGTAATTAAAACTGTTAATGATGAAATATCCCTTAAAGATTTCCTTCATTAATGGGCTGCTTAGAAAGATTCTTAATTAATGTGGAGAGAACACCAGATTCGCCCCAAATTTGATTTTTGAAGTTGTTATTTTAAGCTGCATGGTATTAAATTAGCTTAATCGTTCATTCATCAGAGGTAGTGTAGGTCATGTTTCACATGACTATGACTTACTTATTTATTCATTTGTTGCTTGCTTTCTTTTTCTTCTTCTTCTAAGTTTAGAAAAGGTTGTGCAACGGTGTGAGTTAAATGTTCTCTGAGTCAGATTTTATTCCAGAAAGGTGTTTTCATCCTGCCATCTCCATGAACCTTTTTATTGTTTATTGTGATACTTCAGAGTGCACGTTAAAATGCCTCCATGGAAACACTGCTACTGAAAATCCTCACAAGCTGAAGGTTTAGGTGTAGGGAATACAACATCTTTATGATCAGGCTGTGAGGAGTGCTTTGTTCACTCAGTCACATGGTGGGGAGCTCTCATCTAAAAGCAGGTCCCTAATGGTTAAATCACATAGTTTAAGGGGTTGAGTCTTAGTTGTTCTGGTTGAGGTTTATGTAAATCTGTGTAAAGACTGTTTAGCTGTGCAGCTTTAAATTAATAAGCTTTTTAAAAAGTGCTTCCTTCAATCTCTGTCTCATTTAAATGTTCTCAGGCATGGCTTCAATCGTACAGCTGTTAGTTTTACCAGGTGTAAAGAGCTGCCTTGTAAAATAGCAAAAATAGATTTGCGAAAAGATGTTATTTCTAATGCTGCCCTGCATCTCCCGTCCTTTCCTATCTGCCCCGCTCTGTCCTGAACTGCCCCGTCTGCTTTTAGGTTGACAACAAAGAGAAGGAGAAAAAGGTTGGTTGGTCAGATCCAGTAACAGTTCGATTATGTGCTTTTAGTCTGGTATTTGTGAACTAGACTTCCCTATTCATTTTATGTTGTATTTTGTTTTTAAGATGAATCTTACTAGAACATTAGACAGCAAGCCACAACTGCACACACTCAATGTTGAGTAGAAAAGAAGATACAGGCTGTTTCGAGTTAAATCACATCATATTAGAAGCTGCATAGGGCTACTTAACATGACTCCGATTGATGATCAGAGAAACCTGTCTGAAAACTTAAATTATAAGTACTATTGTGACTTTACTTATGATCTATCTATCTTATGATCTGTCTTTATCTGTGGGGTGATGCATTCTTGTGTCATGTTGTGTTTTGTACTGCTAAGCTGTTTGGTTGCCTTGTGCAGCTTTGGTCAGTAATTTGGGCTAAAATACCAGAATAGTATTAAGTTGATTTATTACAGCAACATCACAGGTGGAGCTTTTTGTGGAGCCACCAGCACCAAATTGATGCTTCTGGGAAGTGCTGGGTACTACAAGGCTCCTGTTATTACTCAGAAATGATTGAAAATCTGGTCAAAGTGGTGAACGAAAATGTGAAATCTTAACTTGTCAGGACTACAGAGAAAATGCAGAACTCTCACAGCCGTTCACATCTCACAACAACATGTCTCCTCTGTTCAAAAGGGACAACAAAGGGAAATGGCTGGTGGACTCACTGCAAAAATACAGTGGAATATTCATTACTGAGCAGATTCTACCAAATCAGACATCCTAAAAAGCAAATAGTCTTTGTCATTGCTCTACTTTGTTGAATTCTACTTGAGGTAGATGTTTGAGTTTATGTCCATGTTGCGCTCGAGGCAGTTGTTTACCATGTGTCCTCCCGTAGGACGAGTCCTCAGCCTATGATGACAGTGAGGAGGAGCAGGAGAAGGTTTGCTTACTTTCAGGTTCCTCCAACATTTCCATCACTAACCTCTCCTCTCCTTCTGGCTGTCATCTCCACTGACTGAAATCCTGTCATGTGGTTGACTAGATCCTCTTCACTTTTCTTTTCTCCTGTGAAACCTTGTTTAAGACAGAGTGTGGTGTGTGCGCATATGTGCGTGTGTGCATGTGTGTGTGTGTGTGTGTGTGTCTGTGTGTGTGTGTGTGTGCGTGTGTGCATGTGTGTGTGTGTGTCTGTGTGTGTGTGTGTGTGTGTGCATAATAAGCTAGTATGTCTTCACATTCCCACAGTTTTTCCTTCATTTCCGTCACCATTTGACTGATGCATCCTCATGCCTTCTTTTTTTTTCTTTTCTGCATTTTTCAATCTTAATATGTTTTTATTTCATTTCTCTCTTGGTCCAAAAGCATGACAAGGAAAAGGTGAGCTATCAGCCAAAGCCCCTAAAGAAATTCAGTGTTAATAATGAATGTTTTGTCATGTTTCTCCTTTATTTTGTTCACATTTGCATGTCATTTGTCTTTTTCTTTCATGTTGTCACATCTTTCTAGTCTGAGTCCAAGAAGGAGAAGGTGCGTTAGCAACTAAGCTTTGTTTGTGCATATCCTTCATGTTTGTAGAAAATTTAGAGATGTGGTTTGTATTCTACAATAATAACAATGTGTGACAGTGTATAAGATGTCTCCTGTAGTGATCAACCTACAAATAATAACCACCTGAATCTGTACCACCCTTCAGTTTCACAGAGCTTCATAGAGACTTTCCGCTTACTGTTCTGCTGTCCAACCTAAACTTTGTGTATTTTCCTCCTTCCCTCCTAGTGTTTTTGCCTACAACAGGTAGCTACTCTTAGAAAAAAAGCCTTTTAAAATCCACTAAATATCACCTGCTCAGCACCAAACAGCAACAGGGACTAGGCTGTAAACATAGTAAAACATTTAGCAGTAAAGGATAGTTTCCCTTAGGACTTTGTCAAAGCAAAACAGAAAGTAAAATAATGTATATTAAAGTCACGTTTAAGTGGCCGTGTGTAAAAAACACCTGATAAGATAATCCATTAAAAATAATAAAATGGAAACTATGCAACATCAAATCACATCAGCTGAAAAGGTGATAATGGTAGTGTTCAAAACTTATCACTAGCCTTGCCCCAAGTGGCCAAAAAAAAGCACTTATCACAGGTTTGACCAAATACTTTATCTGGATTTTAACCTGATAAAACACAGACAGAATTGCACAAGACTTTATGTATGAGGAAAACAGAAAATTGTAGTATTGTTTAACAAGAAATAAGACTTTCATTTTGCACAGAATATGACCTTAGGGGTTACAGTTGCATTACATTCAGTTTGAGGATGAAGCTTGTGTGCATCCTCATCAGTATGGTAGTTATTAAAGAAAGTTGGAGGTCGTTAAAATTGGGTGAAGATGAACTTAAAAAAGAGAAAAGCACAGATGAAAAACAGGTTAAAGTGCCAAAATAGTTACCATGCTCCAGAGAAGTTAGAGACGGAGAATTAGCACTGTGGCTAAGGAAGTGATGGATGGATATATTTGCCATTATCTCATCAACAAGTTGTTTTTGTCCAAAGGAGTTTTCAGTCAACTCTGAGGGTGGTGGGGTCCAGTCATGTGTCCCGCAGGAAAAGAGTCTGCAGGTTTTCTCTCAGCTATTTTAAGTGCAGCACACCTTCAAGCACAGAGGGAGCTAGTCATTAATGAAATGATTTGGTGAACACAGACAGACTGCAGACTCTCAAGAGCTCTGCACATTTAGGTATGTTTGAGTCCCAGGGGTTCAGCCGCCAGCAGGTCGCGTGTTAATGATCCTAATGTGGTTGAAGTGGTTGAAATCACGCATCTTGTCCGATAATGTTTATCTGGACACCGTTTGAAGGTGGAAATCCTGCGTTTGCTTTGTGCAGAGGAACACTTCGCACTCTTAAAAAGTCAAAGCTTGTTTTTATCTAAATTTTTATAACCTCTCAGAGGAGGACGTGAGCCTCCAAGCTGGATGTAAAATTAAAGAATCAGCAAAACTCGTCCTGTGAGAGTTTTGACCGGAAAGCAACAAAAAGCTTTATTAATATGTGAGTGAACATAGGTTAACAGAGGGGGTGAACGTAATGAAAAAGGCAGGAAAAAGAGTGTGTCTGTTACCATGGGTGGATTCTGTGTTGTGTGAACATACCAGGGCATTTTGCATCCACCCAAATTTGTCTAGACTGCAAGCGTATTGGACACACTTTTTACTTGCACGTCCTCTACAAACAAAACTTTCTCATTCAAATCAATGCATCTGTCTGCAGCAGCTCCAGGCAGGCTCACATTTCAGCTGCATCCTCAGGTGTAAAACATAACCTGATGAATTCATTTAAGCTCAAGTCTATTTTTAGTGCTTAACGCTATCCTTGACACACAAAGTCGGTGAATTAAACAGGATGTTTAAGAGTGGGCACTGTCATATTGAGACTAGGAAAATGATAGGTTTTATTGTACAGCAGACAGGTTGCTTTTGCTATTAGTGGCCCATGTCTGTGTAATGTGGTTACAAAAATAAAAAATAGCCTACTTTACCATCAGATTCAGTGTAACGTGAAATGTATGTAAGTTTCAGTCGTATGAATTTGTGTTGGTGTTAGATCAAAAATACTCAGAATTATCAGAAAATGTTTAGCTGCTTCTGTTCTGCTCGGCGCTTTAATATGTGCAGACAAGTTTGAAACTGCAGCAGTTGTTGGGTTAAGTGTAGCTTACTGACAAATGTGTGTCCTTGCAGGCTGAAAAGAAGGACAAGGAGAAGCAGGTTGGTTCTTTGCCTTTCACCTCCTCCTTCTGCTAAATACAGCTCTTATGATGTCTATTTGCTTTCTCTAAATCTTGTTAGATTTAATGTGAATTCTTGGTAATATTCTCTGAACCTGTGATCTTTTTATTCATTTTAAATACACTCATTTATTTCTCTCTGGACACACCGTAGATGTGATGCAGTTGTATTTTTTAAATCAGGCTACAATAAAAAGGTTTGCAAGGACAGTTGAGATAAATGATGTTGGTTTTCATTTCAAATATTTCCTTGCTCGTCTTTGCCCCCAAGGAGGACAACAAGAGCAAACAGGTGGGTGCTTAAAATGTCGATGAAGTTCCTTATTTTAGACCACTTAGGATAAGCCAGTGCAGTGAAGTACAAAAAGAGATTTGTAAAACTTTGTGAAGCTTTGGTGGAAGTCTACACTACTACACTACTTTGTGTGCTAGTTTGGATTTTCTGTTGTTGAAAACACTGTCAAACATTGAAAAATGAAGCTTGACATTAGATAATGAAGTGATCAGACTTTTAAAAAAAGATAAGAATCAGTGAGAAAAGTTTAATTCCCTATAATGTAAAGGAACAGTTCCGCTTGAAATCAAAAATACATATTTTTTTTATCTTTTGTGTGATATGTTCAATGTGATCCAATATATTGTGTTTTGTTTGAGTAGCCATGTTTTAGAAATAGTCTGTACCATACCACAGCAAATGTATCAGAACTTAATGTCACTGAACTTGGTCATCAAATTGTTAACCAAAATCAACTCAGTGATTACCCATTAACCCTTACCCGACTTTAAAGTTGGCCAGTGAAAGCTTAACAACTCGTTCAAAATGAAGTCAAAAAATGTGAAAATAAAACATTTCTTTTCTCATAAGTTCAAGTTTTAAGTTTTAAGATATTGGTGTGATAACTTCAGAAATAGCTTAGTTGTAAACAGTAACATTGTCATTTCTGACGTGTAATAACACATGTTTACTGTTTACACACATGTACAAATCTAGCTCAAAACTGTGACTTCATCTCAGCAACTCAGGTTTAGTTTTGGTCGCAAGTTTTGGTTTCTGTACATGTGAGTGTGTTTGGAGACGGCCGTTTAATTTTTTGTTATTTTTTCTCACCAGTCAAAAGAGGAAGTAAACAAGGTTTGTTGCTCACACAGTCTTCTCCCTTTTTTCCAGAGCTTTTCCTCTGATTCCCCCTCAAACTCAACTCCTGAATTTAGACCCTTAGCCAATTAGCCTTGGTGCAGTAGATATCCCTCTCTTACAGTTAACTTGTTGTATAACATTAATCCTGCAGGTTGCTTGTTAGATGGTAAATTCAACCATAGAACCCTGAGCAGATGAAAGTGTATAGAAAAAAAAAACTATATTAAAAAAATAAAAAATTGCTTTGGACAGCTATGCAGTAAGTGTAAGTGAGAACACCTGCGTCAATTTGCTAAATATCTGATTGTTTATTGTTAAAATGAGACAATCCTTCAAGTTATTCCTGTTTGGGATGAAGTCAGTGCAGCAGTATCATAGCAAAGAGCAGGGAAACATTTCTACACATGAAGTCAGTTTTCCCTTTTGTCTTGTAGCATCTCAATAAACTGCAGGTAATAAACAAAAAGCTTTTATTAAAATCACCCACTCACCATCACCCAATCCACCAGACAATATCACAAAAACCCACCTAAAATAAACCCTCATGCTACTTTACCTGCTGAACACCATAATGTCCAACAATGTGTTTTTGTATATTATAGTTTATTTTAATCATCAGTATCCTTATTCACTTTTTTTTTTCCTTTTTGTCTTTCCGTGAAGACTGAAGCTACAGCTGCCACAAAGAAGGTACAGTTGAGTGGTAGAGAGAGATAAGAGAGTTGGACACACACTTATTACTTGGAAAAGACACTTCTAATTTCAGGCTGTTATTCCAGTGAGGAGAGAGTGTACCTGCAGGCTTGTGTGGGCGTGTGTGTACGTGTGTGTATGTGCAAGCCTGTGTGTGTGTGTGTGTGTGTGTGTCCTTTTGTTCTAAAAAGCAGCTCTTAGTTTTTCTTTGCCACATCACTTTCTCCCTCCTCCAAAAGTCTTGAAGAATTACGCCAAATGAACTGAGAATTTGCTGTACAGCTGAAGTTCAAGTCTTCAGGGATCTACAACAAAGCTTGGTGGTTTTGTGTAGGAGATAATATTTGCATCACATGAAATATGAAATATACCTGCTGTGTTGAACTAGTAAACACTAATTTGTTTCTATAGAGGGCAAAAGAGGTGGGCATTGGGAGCTGTACGTCTGAAATCATACCATTGTGCGCAAATACAAAAGCCTGAGGATATTTTTACTTTTTCAATATGTAGTTTTTACAAATTTGGGATGTTTGAGGACATATAAGTGGCACGAACTCCTGCAACTCGTTGTCTAACAAGTCAGCTGCTCACTTAGCTTTTGTCATTCTTTTTTATTTTTTATGCAAAGTGCTTAGGTGGATGCCACAGGTCAGTTTAGTAACACAATGCACAACAGTTCTTCAAAGGCTCGCTGCTACACACAGAATAAATCGTGCTAATTTGAACTTTTCTGCCATTAAATAAGCTTGTTGTTTGCTTTTCTGTGACTAGCAGAAGCTAAAGAAAACTGCTAGTCTACACCTTGACTCAGACTGTCTTTAAACTAATGAACAACATAAAGACTTAAAATTGAATAACATACTGTGCAATGGCAACTCCTTTGCATTTGCTAATACTAAAATTGTTAATACTAAAGTGTAATTCTAGTTAGTGCAAACCTCGAAAAGAGACAGAACATAAAGTTATATCTAGTAAATTATACCTAAACATTTTACTCTCATTCTCTCGCCTTCATTCCAGTTTTTGTGCTCTGTCTTAAACATTCTGCACCATTCTGTGTAGAAAACTCACCTAAAAGACAAAAAGCAGACATATTTTGAAATGCTGAAGTATTACTTTACAGATTTTATTTTTTTTTTTAGTTTTTTTTGTTTGTTTTGTTGCCTAGTAGCTGGTTTGAATACAGAATCATGAGTATAGCCTAATGATTTTATCTTCTTTGCCAGTTTGAGGTCTAAGAAGATCTCATCATATCAACACTTACACTGCTCTCATTTGCTCTTAATCTTCCTGTCAGTCTTGGAGAGGATTTTATCTTGTTTTTTTATTCACTTCTCAAGGACACATTACACACTCTTGTGCGCTGTCACTTCCAAATGCCTATAAAGATATTTGATTAAGCTCGACAGTTTTAAACCACATAAAAACAAAAAGGGTGACGTGGGCAGTCCAACCTTTCACTTCACTCACTGCAACATCTCCCATTCAAATTCTAAGATATTAAAATACCATCACTTGAAAGTCATTGCCCTCCTTAAGCACAATTGCACCTTGTGGCAGTTTGCCCACTGTCTTTATCTAATAACACAGTTACACAGTTACTGATGACACACTTTCTGTGAGGACACTCCAGAATAGCCTTATCTTGCAATCATCCAGCCACTTGGCTGGTGTGATGTGCTGAATGTTTGTGACCCAGCATACTGATGAGCTTCAGGCTGCCTTTTACATCTTTATTGAAGGTTTGTTACCTGGCTCCTCAAGGCCAGTTTATTCTGCTGCCTGAAAAACCACTCAAAGCTGCACTTTTATGCTTTATTTCCTTTGTAAAAACTGACAAATGAATAAAAAAGATAAGCCCTGAATATCTGTGACAGCATTTGCCATATTCACATAAAATGGTTGACAAAGTAATTACGAGCAGCCGAGTGGCAGAATGTGTTCACATCAGTCTTTTGACTTGTTATACCTTGTTGGAGATATTATGTTTTTAGCTACAGTATCTCCTGTGTATTGTTGCAAAGGCAGATCTAAATAAAATCCTGTATTAACACTTCAGGTTAAAAAAAAAAGTGAGGGTTTCTCGCCTTGCTGTTCCATCAGTATTGCATGTATGCAACACCAGCCCTGTTAGCAAAAAAAAAAGTCCCACACAGGTGTTTGCAGCATTATATTGGATTAGACACGGATGTGCTGGGCCTTCAAAACTCAATTTGATGTGTTTTTCAACATCTAGTACCTATACATGTATTTAAAAATCATTTTTAAGCCCAAACCCATCTGTTTCTATGGTTCAGTGCCCAGGAACACTCAAGTTGTTGCTGTCAATTCTTTGTATTAATCCGAATTTACCTCAGCCTTGATGCAAACAATGAAAAATCATAAAGAAAACATGATCACACACTAATACTGGCTAAAAAATTATATGAAATGAAGAAAATTCACAAACTGCCCTCAAATGGATTGCATTTTCCAAAATGTACCGACAGCACAAAACCTAAATTCCCCCATTTAGCCAGCTGTAAAAATGCTTTCTCTCTGTTAACGGTGTATGTCTATCTAGTTACAACTACACCTTTTTAACTTGCTGAATCATCATGCCTGTAACACAAAGGGTTCACAACACCATCACAGCATTCAAATTACACCACAGAGTACAGAGGACTGCCTGCAGTGGATTTTGGGCCCCGGGGCCTCCTTGCGGGCAATGCAGCTGAATCAACATGAGCAAGACATCAAATGGCTTTCAGCCTTAATCTACAGGTGCTCTGCAACAAAGCCTGACCTTAACTTAAAATTGATTATATCATAACAGTACTATAGACTTTGTTATCTGTCAAATTTGCGGAAAAGTCTGCATTAAAAACTGGGTTCAGGTCTCCTGGGTTATGATAGTTTCCTGTAGAACACCTCATCAATTGCTGCAAAAAGATCTCATATAAGAATGAACTACTTGGTACTGAAAAATGTCAACAGAACTAAGGAACACCTCGTCAATTCCTCAATGTGTTTAAATCAGCTAATTTTAGATCACTTCTTGAGTGGCTTCCTTTTTAGTTCTGCTTTGAATATTGCGATTCGCAGCAGGTTTGCTTTATGTTATTTTGTTTAATAAATTCAGCTGCAGAAATCTATGAACTGAGGATGAAGTGACAGCCCCCTGCTGTCTAATGAGTTCCTCTTAATGTAAAAAGAAAAGACCCGTACTTAAACCTCTTGTAATATATTCTTAAGGATCTTGTGCTTCAGGAAATAGTGTGCTGTTTATAGCTTGAGGCGCTCTTTTCATAATGAATGGGTTTTAAAAAGCATGAATGAGCTCCTCATCTTTTTCTCCCAATAGATCTACAAACTGTTCTTAGCTGAATTTTATTTTTCGTACCCATCTTTATGATTTGCATTTTAGGCAGTACTTCTTCCCTTTTACTGATGTGTATGCATTCGTCATTCGGCTGCGTCATTCTGCACACAAAATGTGCCTTTACTGTATTTCATTGTGTGTTTCTCTGACTCATACACTCACTATGATCACAGTGTCTCGCTCAGTGACACTGAGAAATGAATGTGGAGTCACATTCTCTTACTCATCTTATCTACACACTCGAAATATATTCTGCACTTGAAGTTGCGTACACGTACTGTACAATGTTTTCCTCTTCAACTGCAGCCCAAATCTGCTTTATACATATTTATTTTGCTGCAAACTGTGTGCAAAGCTCTGTTCTAACATTCCAAAAATACACTGAGGGAGAAACTAAGCAGATGTTGATGTTGTTTTGGTACTTCAACTCAAGGTACAGAAATAGATTTCACAAGCAAAATAACCACCCTTGGATGGTTGTTTTTGCTAACTAGAACAATTCCTCCAAATTTTGCAGTACTTACATCAGCAGCTGGGGCTCAGGTGGTAGAGCAGGCTGCTAATCATAAGCTCTGTGGTTTTAATCCTCAGTTCCTCCAGTCTGCATGTCAACATGTCCTTGAGCAAGATCCTGAACTCCAAATAGCCCCCATCAGTGTGTATGAGTGTGTATGAATATGATGAGCAGTTGGAACTTTGCATGAATTTGTGTTTGAATTTGTAAATGCTGACAAATGTGGTCGCAAATGCTAGAAAAACACCATATAAATGCAATCCATTGACCATCATATGGACTAAGACCATAGAGACAATATTTGACATCCAATTAGTTCAGCTGGATTCTAATTTCAATCCATCAGACACAGATTTGTCATATTTCAATTGCAGTGCTCCTGCTAAAGCAAATCAAAAGATTTCTGGCCAGTGTATCAGTGATAAAACATGAGCAGAGTGTCTACTTGCACCTCTTTCCCACATTCTGGTATCTATACACACCTTTATCATAGCATCACCCTTTGCACTGCATAGTTGATATTACACATCACGCATACATATTTACACACTTGCATGTAATGATAAATGTTGCAGTTGGTACTTAAAAGTGGTGTGTCAAAAAATGTTTAGTTGTGTAGAAAATTCTTCTAATTCTTATCTGATGTGTGGAAATGAGTGTGCACACAGTTTCTTGCTATTAAATGAGACTGTGTTTTATTTTTGCCATCCCTGCTTCTATCTTTAAATCTGTATAAATGTGTGTATTTATTCACAGTTGACAACGCACTTGTGTTTAGTTTAATTTTTTATGTGTTAAGCACAAGATGGTTAATCAAAGTTTCCAGTAGTATTTAATATTGTTAAAGGCAAAGTTTCTTTATCTTGTTTCTTTTTAAAAGCGGTTTATTTGAAGAAATTATTAAATACTGTGATACAGCTGCTGGACTTAGTATATAAAGTAGAAATAAGGTATATATTTTTATATCATATAAGTTGGATATGTATTCTCACAGTTTTATTCAATTTTCCTGGGGTTGTCCTGATAAAACCATTGACACTGAAAATGAATTGCAATTGCATTCTGTTTGTATTTATATTTTAAACAGGGGTTGTGCAAAAAAACATTAAAAAAAGGGAAAAAAAGAAACTTAATCTTGCTTCAGAGCAGGATGCAACAGAGATCTGACATGTGACATTTTGTGTATCAGCACTGTGGCTTTGGCTGCACAACTGGATGTAAAAGCTTTGAATAACCTGTTTTCCCCTCTCTGCTCTTCTTGATTTATGTGTGGTGTAGCTGGACACGGAGGCAGCTGACATTCTTAATGAGCTGCAGGTGAAGCTCAACACTGTCCTGGACAACTTCAGTACCGTATTTGCTAAGAGGTAATACACACACTCAATCATGCACATACACACACACACACACACACACACTCAATCACACACATCCAGTGATGTTCCCAGGAACAGGGTCACCGTACTGTTTGTCAGGCAGAAGTTTTTCATTGTTTAAGTTTGTCTTTATCTCCTCTCACTCCAGTTTCCAGACTCGTATCAACGGCTGCATGCGTCAGATGGCTGAGATCCTCTACCAGATCAAAGGCCCACCCAACCACAACACTGCAGAGGCAGATGCTGACACCATGCTGAGGCCCCTCATGGAGTTCCTGGATGGGAAGTAAGTCAAAGCATGACACCAACAGTGGCTCCTGTTGTAAACTGATGCCAGACAACTGCACATGTGCAGCTCTGACCTATAACATAAGCTATTGTTACCCAAGATACCACTGAATTAATGAATGAACAACTTAAAATAACTGGATCAAAATTGAGTTAGTAACCTAACAACTCAATAATAAGTGAATATTTACCAGTAAAGTGCCTATGAGTAGAAAACCACTAAAACATCTTTATGCATCAATACAAATTTTACTACCGGGGAAACTCATTATTGTCCAGCACTGGGCCACAACAACCATATCAAAAGTAAAGAAACTAAAAGCAGTCAAAATAAATAAATAAATAATAAAATAATAAAATATCTCCAGGTCAAACATCCCAATGGCTCTGGGTTAAAAAAAAAAAAAAAAAGCTCAAAGCACCTAACTGTGATTCAGTGGTGTACTCTGTGTTTTCTTTTTGTTTAGTGTGTATTGATTGTTGACTTGTTCTTTATTTTTCTATTATTCTCACTGGTTCATACAGCACTCAGGTCACTAATAAAAAGAGAAAGCACATTTTGGAGTAACTGTTGGACGCTTCAAAACTTACCTCTACCACTGTACAATGTAAACCATTGGTTCAAACATGCTTTAGATCACACATTTTGATGTTTGTGTGTGTGATCCAGTCTCAGTATCTTTGCTGACATCTGTGAGAAGACGGTGCTGAAGAGGATCCTCAAGGATCTGTGGAAGATTGTCCTGAACAGCCTGGAGAAGACCATCGTCCTGCCTCAGAGCAACGACAGCCTGGTCAGTACGACCCTAAGCTTCACAGCTAGATGACTTACCCTAACCATAACCCAGAACTAAAGCTTGTTCAAATTATAAAGAGCACCGATTCAGTTTAGCACTACTGTAACATTGTCAGACTCACCATAGACATAAGTGATCAAAGCTGTATTGTGATTTTTATTCTACACATTCAACTTCTTTGTCAAGACCTGTTGCCTACATTACCCACAATGCAACTCTACCATTAACAGTTCTGTCAGAGATTTGAGTGAGTAATGCTAGTAGCTGCGAAAGTAGCCTCAATCAGAGATGAGGAAAAGGGCTACAGATATCTGATAAACTCATTCGTAAGCTCCGCTGTTTCTTCCACACAAGCAGTCGTTCTGCCCAACAGCTGTGGCAGGACTTGTTGATGTATAAAAGCAAGTTTCCCTTAAAACCTTGAACCAGTGCTTAACCTTTATTGATGACAGTCAGGACCAGACAGAATGTCAGTCTTAAGGTCTAAAATGGTCCTTTCAAAGAAAGGAGAGTAAGCCATCCATTATATTTCATTACTTTTTAAGTAAGGTGTCTTTGGGGTCATTGCAAGTTCAGCTTTATATTGATTAGAGTGCTTAGAAGACAGTGAGACAGAAACACACACCAACAAACACCCGGTTCATTAAAGGACACTATTTGTGCTTTGGAATTCTCTCCATTAAATAAGAAATCACATACCCTATACCTGTTATTGCTAAACATTTTGGTAAATCTGTCCTTTTTTTCAATCAATATTGTTGCAATGTCTTTTTCAGAGTTATGTTTTTGTTTTGTTTGTCATCAAGTGGTAATGGAGCAGCAGACACATCTATTCTGAAAAACAAACTCTGCTTTTTGATGCACTTGAGGAAGCACCAACAGCTAAAAGTCAAACTTTGCCAAACAGCAGCAATCTATTACTCACAAAGTGACTGAATTTACATCTTTCTTACATCTTTACATCTGTGTTTTTATTGTGTCCTTTAACAGCAAATTAAATTTCTTCCAGCAGCTAACAAGATGCCTTAAATGCTCTCAAAAAGCTTGTATCTGCACTCACAGACTACATAAACATAATTTTGATAGAGTGAACACAATGTTTATTGTCATTCATGATACTTTTCAACAAAGTCTCAGTGCCAGTTGATTACAATAGCAGAATGAAAAGAATGGAGGGTAAAAAAAATCTGCAAATATATGTTGTGCATGTTTATTATGTAGTTTAATTGGTATAATTTCTAATATATCAGCTCCAGTAAGATTTGTAGCTGTGCTCTGCTACCATCTAGTGGTGATTGTGTGTTTCTATTTGTAAAATCTTGAAATGTTCCTATGCAACTTTGTTTCAGTTAAAGACATCTATTTAATTGAATTTCTGCATTTTGTCTTTGTACAGACTTATGATGTACAATGACGCATGACAGCATCACATCAAGTTTCAGTATAATTCCTTTTTGATCCACTTCTTTTCCTCATCCCCTTTCTGCAGGGTGCCCAGCTGCTCACAGCAGCTAAAGGACTTTCTAATCTTAAGGTAACACACCGGTCTTACCAAAAAGCCCTTTGAATATTACTTTGAGTACATTTAAAACACTGAATCTTTGTTTGCTTCTTGTCACCATGTTGTTAGTTACTAGAAAAAGAGAATTCAATGCCTCAATGTCCAAAAAAAGCAGCAATTACAAAACACCAGTGTTTATGCAATAATTAATTAATTAATTAATTAATTAACTATTTCAACACTAGCACCAAAAAATTATAGAGAGTGAGATAGATTAGACGAGTTAGAGACCACGTGTTTTAGGTTTTTAATATCTACAGTAGCTGTTGGAGAAACTGCAAGTTACACCATTTTAAAATGGGATTTGATTCAATTTAAACGTATGTATTTAACATATGTGTTTATTTAGGTATGTATGTAACGTAAAGGTATTTATTTATTTTGAGTCTTACTGTTTTGAGGAAAGTTTGTCTAATGTCAGTCTGTGAACTCTGGTTGCTGTAGGGAGGTGGTGAAGCCAAAACCTTGACGCCCAAACAGTGTATAATTATCGATGCTGGACTGGAGACGATCAAGGTAGGTGGAGACCTGCACATTCATGTCTGAAGTTTATATATCAAGCAAAAAAGTTAAACAGGCACAAAAGTCTTGGAGTCATAACATAAATTAAGCTCATCGATCTAAGTGATTTTTTTTTTCCCACCTTCTCCCTGCTGTTTTTTTTTTTTTCTAGCAATACTTCCATGCAGGAGGAAACGGGCTGAAGAAGGCGTTTGTAGAGAAAAGTCCTGAACTGGCCTCACTGCGTTATGCCCTCTCCCTCTACTCCCAGAGTACTGACGCACTCATTAAGACCTTTGTCACCTCACAGCACTGCCAAGGTAATCATGGGCTCACACACACACACACACACACACACACACACCATTTACAGTTACAATTTACTGCATTCTACTTCTTGTGGCTGGATGTGCCTCCTGTGATTCAGGTTGAATAAAAAGTCCCCTATGTTGCTCTCTTTTCTCCTGTCCTCTCAGTGCACGATGGAATGGGCATCAGGATCACTGGCAATGAGAAGATTCGACCCGACAGAGGTAAGTTCACCACACTCTGTCACAGAAAGGTGAGGCACAGTGTTACAACCTGTTTGCATGTTTCCTTGTTAATAAAAGCTGGTGTAAGTTAAAGGATTTTTTTTAAAGACTTTACCAAAAGCTTAAATGTAAGAAAAGAAGGGTGTCACTGAAGCTGCAATAAGATCAAGATAATAATGGAGAGTAAAAGACAAATATGAGAGTGAGCTCCACAGATGCTGTTAATCATGATAGTCATGTTAATGTAATGAGATGTTGTGGTTGTGGTCTGCAGGTCCGGGGATCGAGAAGCCCATCGGTGAGGCTGTTCTGCAGATCGACATGATGCTCGGGAAGGAGCGCAAAGTGACTGTCAGAGGTTAGGCTCAGTACTGCCCCAAACCTGACATGTTTCTGATTAAAATCCCAATCTTTAATCCAGGACCATGTAGTGAAGAAAAAGCATCTGAGTCTTGAGATTACACCTGACTGCAACTACAGTGAAGACACCAAGACAAAATTAAAGTCAACCAAACATTTGAAAAGTGGCAACAAGAAGTAAATGTTCACCTCGTTTCTACAATACCAAAATTAAGGGGGTCTAATTATGATGACTTAAATTTCTTAAGTATTCTTAAGTAATTTTCAGGGCTTTGTTAATTAACGCTCATACCTTGCTGAAATGAACTGAAGCAGATATAAAATCTTATTGCTTCTGATTTTTTTTTGGACTAATGCCAAGTGATTGTCATTTTATAGATTCACCCCCTGAAACACACAAAACCACTAATGTGATCCTTTTAAAAGCAGGCCATTACACTAAAAACTAAAGCAAATGTTCAGATTAAGCACATCAAAACAAAAAATAAGATCTGTAAGCACAGAACATTAAAAGCACACAAAACACATGGTTATGATCTTAATATGAACTTCAAAACAATGTTTATACATGTGGAAATGTAAAGACATGCCACTACAAACATGTTATTGTTCTTCCAACAGCACCATCATCAACAATGAATCTCTATTAACCTCAGTGTGCTCTTCCTCTCTGCTTCTGTTTCCTCACATCTCTCCATCCATCCAGTCATCGCAGCAAACGACATGAAGTGGCAGACATCGGGGATGTTCCGGCCTTTCGTAGAGGTCTCCATAGTTGGTCCCTTTTTGGCTGACAAGAAGCGCAAGTTCACTACAAAATCCAAAAACAACAGCTGGACGGCAAAGTTCAATGAGACTTTCCAGTTGTGAGTTTGAAATCTGAGCTCTTACTTGAACAACTGAGCTACAAATGTGTTGATGTGCGGTGAAATATTGACTCATTGTGTTTTTCATCTCCTCTGCTGCTCTGTAGTGTCCTTGGAAAGGAGTCTCCGGACTGCTATGAGCTCCAGGTGACGGTGAAGGACTACTGTTTTGGCCGGGCAGACCGGGTGGTCGGCATAGCTGTGGTTCAGCTGCGTGACGTAGCCGACCGCAAGAGCTGCGTGTGCTGGTGTCCGCTCGGGCCACGCATTCAGACCGACGAGACGGGCATGACAGTGATGCGCATCCTGTCCCAGCGGCCTGCTGACGAGGTGGCAAAAGAGTTTGTCAAGCTGAAATCTGAGACTCGTCCTGTGGAGGAAGGCAGATGAGCAACAGAAGCACTGACTCAAGAGATTGTTGGAAATGTTGAAAATGAGAACTGGCATGGATCAGAGTCAGAGCTGAGTCAGGTCTGCGTGCTGTTCACTGCTTTGTCTGGTGTTTATAAGCGCTGTCATCTTCCTCCTCAGTGGACACAGACCATTAAAGCAACCCAACTATAATATTCAATAAGGAGGAGATTCATAAAAAGACACTAACAACTTGGCTGTTTGTCATAGTTACAATCAGAAAGATGTTTTTTAATTCAATAAATAGAACTTGGAGGAGACTACTATCAAAATGTCAGGGAAAAGGATAGTACATCCATAATCAGCACCAGTATCATCACTACTAAACAAAATACAAGTTTTAATCACCAAAATTGTTAAAAATAGTTTTAGTTTATCTCATGATCTCATAATAAATTGAAATGACCATCTTGGTAGCATGTAGCAAATGAAATCTATCAGCACTGATCTTCCAGTGCAAACCCATAGCATTTAACCAAACATCTGTTCCCTGGAATGATGAGTCTCTCTCTACCTGAGCTCACACAGAGGTGAACAAGGTATTAGTTTTAAAACTGAATGGACTTGGACCTGAAACTTAAACTACTGTTAAGAGACTGTTCAAGGATCATAAATGAGAATGACGTGCAAATGATTTACAGGAATTATTCCTTGATTTTTTTTGGGTGTTTGAGCCTTTCGAGCCTTTTGACTGCTAAAAAAAATATCATGTGACACTGGTTCCACTGAACCAAGAAAGTGTGTCAACACGCTGTTAATGTGTGTTGGCCTTACCTCCTACAATGATTATGTAAAACCTTGAGGAGATGACTTGAATTATTTCGCCTTAAAAAAGCTTGCTTACAAATACTGTGAGCTTAACATCCTTTGTGGGATACAAAGACACTTAAAACATTAGTGGTACTAAAATATTGACTCATATATTAAAAAAAATAATGACTTAGTAATAGAAAAAAAAGGAATTATGGGTAAAGTAGTTTGAGGGACGCGACTGACTTATGGACTGTGGCCTGTCAAATCATAGCTTCTCTGCACTGAGAAGAAACAGTGTCAGAGGTTTTTAACTAAGCTCTTCTGTTTTTGACAAATATAAAACCATGAATGCTGTTTATCAGCTGAATTATTCTGAAATGAAACAACCAAAGGCTGACAACCTGATTTCTGATTTTGAACACTTGATGTAGAGTTTAGATTTAAGAAATGGACCTTTTAGGATTTACTTTTTGTCTACTTTTAAGGTTTTAAATTGGAAAAGAACAAAAGTCTCTCATATACCACAGCCTGGCCATGCATGCACAGTCACCGAACCAATAATATGTTTCTAAATAGCAGATCAGTGTTTTGCATTAAGCGCACTGTAAACTTGAACTTGGATGTGAAGAAAAACATGCTGGCAGGTTGTTTAACTGACGGATGTGTGACTCGGTCTTCACACTCTTGTCTGTTCATTACGTGCCAAGGAACGCAAGTGTTCAGCAAGCCATTTTGAACAAGCTCTCCTCACATAATTTTTGGTTGTTGCACACAGATGTGGCCATGTGGATGTTCCACTTTTTTACTGCACGTTGGCCAAAACAAGCTGCACTGCAGCTCCAAACTCCACAGCATCTGTTTGGTAGAAATTAGATTAGATTGTCTGGAAACTAGTTTAAATTTATTCATCTTGTCTTTTTGCTGTATTAAAGTGAACAAACATTTTGTCTGCAGTCAGGCAGTAATGCATAAAGGGAGATCTTCCACAATGGCCACAGCTGTAGTGACAATTGAACTCTTGCACTCTGTTCAAAACAACTGTAAGTTTGTAAAAAAAAAAAAAAAAAAAAAGCCTATGACCAGAGCATGTATTTATTGTACACAAAGTCAGCTAGAATTGTGATCTTTTACATGTATGTACTGTGAAATATGAAGATGATCAAATGTATGTATAGTAGTCATTATTATTATTACAATGTGACATATGTTGAATATACTTGTAACAATATTTTGCATATAAAATATTTATGAATCAAGACAAGGATCCTGTCCTTTGTAAGCTTGTGTCACTTTGATTGACTTTGACTGGCCTGTAAGTGTATCATGCAGAGGTGATCTACATAATTTTATTCAGTTGTATACCTGCATCCATGAGCATTCCGCAGTTCACAGTTTTGACGCATGGATAGACTACATGCATGCGCTAAAGTTCAGTACAAGAGTGTATTGTATGTTTCTGAATATAAAAAAAAATAATAGGATAAATAGTATGACTTGATTGAGGACACTTAACCTGCGATTTGTTCAGCTGCTGATGATTTACCGAAATTGCAAAATTAAAAGGAATACAACGTTATATAGACGTATCATCAACCACTGGCCGTGTGTGGTTTTATCCGAAATGTTAGGTCTATATGGTGCGTCGGGCTGCTGTCCGTGTCATTGTCTCTAAGCAGACTGTTAATCACCCATAAAAGCCATAAGTAAATATGTATAAAAAATGGTACAAACTGATGAATCCCCTCTTATTAATTGAGAATAAACAAGCGTTTTAAGACACTTGATCCGGGCCACAATCGTTCGAGACACTATTCAAGGTTTTGAGTCGTGCGCACTGTTGCCTTAAACTCTGTAAAATCGGAAAACAGTGCGATCCCATTTATAACACGACACATAGATTTCATATGTGTTTTCTAGGTTAATTCAGTCTCTTTTGACTGCCTTATAAATTAATTTAGAGACGAATATGTTCTCTTTAATCTTGAAACATGGTCCCGTTAGTGAGCCACAGCTGGGATTTTAGTGTGTTAAAAACTAATCGAAAAACACATTTGAGGTTTCTGCAGTCATTTTTCCAACAACCTGGCTTTTTGCACAAAATATAACCAGTGGATCTGTTGCGCGTAATTGTTGCTTGACAATGCTCAGCATTATCACAAACAGTTACAGTATGCAGATGGAGGAAATCCACGTAAAGGGTCACTAGACTAAAGACAACACGTTCGATAGTACACAGTCCCACATGAATGATCTGATCCCAGGCCTGGTAATCTCTCATTACCTCAGTGCGCCTCGCTGGTATTATTGTTGTAACTGCTGGGCTGTATGAACCTGTTTTGGTGGGATCACATGTCAGATGATTGAAAACGAAAAATAAAATCAAAAAGGCGAGACACACGTGATGACAGGTGTTTGTGTGGATTAAGAGAAGTTTATATGAGTGTATGCTCGCCTACTGAAATGAGCAAAAGACGTTGCTTTTTTTCTCTTTATAATAGAGGCCGACTAAACAGTTGAAGATGAGGTTTCACCTCTTATATGAACTCATGTAAAATCAAGAGTCTTATTGAAAATATCATTTCTATATAAAAATTGATAATTAAATGATAGTATTTTATTGGAACACGCGCCAGTAACTTGTGGCTGGTAGTCATGGTGATGACCGACGCCTTGACCTGTTCATATAGCAGCACAGGCCTCAGTTCTTTTGCTCATTCTACACCTGAGAGCAAACAAGATCTGAACTCTGGGCAAGTGAAAGTCCTTAACAGTGGAAAACTTCATCTGTGAAGGAGAGAAAAGCGACATAATAAAGAAAAACATCAGAGCTGAACTGCTGACATCTGACAGTAGCTACTGCATTAAGAAAAAAATGACCCCTGCTGTCAGACACGAGAAATACCTGCTGACAATTGGCATCCTTCATCTGCTAGATCACCGCTATGGTAATATACAGAAGAACAATGCTGATTAAAACAAATTTGTTTTATATATTTTTAAAATATAATTTAAAATTACATCATCTTAATCAATTAATACATGTAACATTTATAAATACATAAATTATTCATTTTATTTTGGCTGAAAATGTTTCCCAGAACAGCCTAAAATGTAAAACCTATATAAAACTTGCTATCTTGATGTAAAATTCCTGAAGAGGATGAATTTTAACAAGAGTGCTCTTGACAAGTGAATTGAAGTCTAATTACTGACCAAGAGAAATACTTGTTTTTGAGGGGCTACGGGGTCGCCGAGTTTAACATTGAAAGTATAGAACAAAGATGGAGACCGGACCTTTTTTTGAAAAACAATAAAAATTGTATGCTGCACGCGCCATGGAAACATTTCGTTCTAGTTCCAGAAACTAAAGTTTATTTTTAGTGTAATGAACCTGCTTCTACTCTTTGTATGAGGAGGACTGACATGGATTTATAACATTATAATTATGGCAACAGACATGCAGAGTGATACAAACATGACTTAGACATGTAAATATGTCTGAGCTCCGCTATGTCCCCTATGTAGTGTTTCCATATGTCAGAAAGATTTATATAATAATAATAACAACAACAACAACAACAACAACAACAATATTATTATTATTATTATTATTATTATTATGAATGAAATAAATCCTTTCAAGCCAATAAATTTTAGACAAGGATGCAGCATGACATAGAAACTTACATTTTCATTGATTTAATCTGATTTTAGATGTCATGTAAATAAAAGCATATGTGTTTTTACTCCAAGGCCTAGTTTCTGTAGGAGGGGCAGACAGTTGATCTGAAGGATCAGTCTGAAGGATGTTTAAACAGTATTTCATTTATGTGTCACTTGGGCCAATTGGTAAACAGCATCATTTTAGAATGTTTGAACTGCGTTATTGTATTGCCCTTGTATCCTTGTGTTGTAAAGTCTTCCTATTATTAATGCTGGATTAGGGCAATATCATTCAGCTCAAATAAAGTGTTCTATAATAAAGCTCTGCCATAAATCTTTGTATTTGTGTGAATGATAACTGTACTTTAAAATTGTAAAGTAACCAGTCCCGTAATGTCATCCTGACTCATTGGCCCTTTTTTTTTTCCTTTTCTCTGCTCTCCATTCAGATGCTCTGCCTCGACCAGGGCGAATCCTTCAGCTGGTATTAACCAACCTGAGGAACCGCCCTTTGAGCAGCACTACCATTGACTCCATGAGGTACTCCGTCCTGAGTCTGTACCACAACCTCATCACCGGCTCTAAGGACTTCCCTCCAATCGCTTTTAAGGGATCCTTCCGCTCTTGTCTGATGGCTTCACCCTTCCTTCACACGGAACAGGAGGTACGGGAGAACACGACTCCACAACCTATAATGGAAGGACCGTCAGGGATGTTGGTTCCCTCCAGCTCTACTGCTAGGCCTATACTGACTCCAGTGCTTCCTGAGAGGACAGAACTGGGAGCCCTGAGGGCGGACTGCAGGAACTGTGTCCGACGTGTGGAAGTTGATGGGAGAACTGTAACGAGAGTCATCTCCCCTGTGTACCACTCTGAAAATGCCAAGCTGACAAACCTGTGGAGGCTGAGCGACTACAGGGCCGATGGACAGGTCCTCATGTCAGTCCTCTGCCGATTCACCAAAGAGTCTGCTCAGTGTGCTAAGACTTCGAGACAAAAGAGGAAGAGGAAGGACACTGAGATCAGCGGCTGCAGCAGTCTGTTTCCACCAGAGAAACGCATGAGGGTGTGATTGTCTTTTTGCCCTCATGTTGGCAGTATGGCTGCAGTTTTAGTTTTGGCTCCTCAGAGCCGGCCTGTGTGTCAGGCAGAGCTGGCAAGGCCCCGGAAAGCATCTTGCTAAGTGTCCACTCAGACATTATGCACCATTGAAAGACATGGTTTACTGAGGAGTAAATATTGTATATAGATGTACATAGTTTGTAAATAGTTTGTATATAGTTTGTTCATCGTGGATGCAGCACACAGGTCAGTGTTCTGTGTGCATCTTGCACTGGTACGTCCTGTGCCTTTCTTTATTTCTTGGAGCTGCCTGTGTGTCTGACATGGTGAAACTACAAAAAACCACAACAAACTCACTGAGGGAGAGGAGAAGACATGAAAGTGTGCACTGTCAACTCCCCTTTTCAAAAGGTAATTATATATTATTATTATATTGATACACAGTCCCCCTGTGTTCTTCACTGATGAAGTTACCCTGTTAATCAGTTCTAATCTGCTACTCTAATGTGTCTTTTAGGGAGAGCCGCTTGGTGAGTCAAGAGAAGGAGACAGCAGTGATGTTTTCTCCTTTCAAAAGGTAAATATATATGAATTTAATGTTATCATCAGACTTCATATATTGATTGACTTGTTCTTGTGTGCCTCATTGACGATGTTACTGTTCTTCTAATCTGCTATGTGTATTTTAGAGAAGAGAAGCTTGATGAATCAAGAGAGGAGGGAACTGGGATTTTTTCTCCTTTCAAAAGGTAAATATTTATTGTTATTATCAGACTTATTATTAATAGACGTTTTTTGTGTGCCTCAGTGCTCAAATTTATAACGGTAAGTCTTACTGTGTGCCCTGTGTCTTTTAGCAAGAGAAGAGAAGAGACAAGAGGAGGAGACAGAATTCTCTGTCAACAGTCTTTCAAAAGAGAAATCTACATTTATTCTATGTTATTAACAAAATTCTTATACAGTGAAATCATCCTTCTGTTTATGAACTATTTTCTTCCTTTATCTTTTAAGTGTCTTTCAGAGAGAAGAAACAAGAAAGAAACAAGCACAGACCAAGATGATAGATAAATAAAGGAGAGAGCAAGCATTGTGAATCCTCTCATTTTAATAGGTATGTTTTCTTTCTGTCTTACCTTCAGAGGGTCTATCAATAGTTCTTTAAGGGATTGCTAGTGATACCAACTGTTGTTTGCATTTGTCATCCCTCTGTCATTTACAGGGAGGGTATAAAAAAGCCTACATTGTAAGCCATCTCTTCCAAAAAGATAAGTACACTTTTACTCTTTTTTCAACCTAATGTTTATATTCAACAATATACTTCTTTTTATTTGTTGAAATTATTTACTGTTATTTTCACATATCTTCCAGTTGTCTTTAGGAAAGAGGAGAGGAAACGAGGAAGAAACAAGTCCAGACCAAGAGGAGACAACGGAAAGAGACAACGGAAAGAGACTTGAACCCTCCCATTTCAAAAGGTAAATATGTATATTTATTCTGTACTATTGTTAGAAATTTTGTATTAATCAATTGCTTTTTAATTGATTACAATAGAAATTAATTGTTCTTTACATTTGTCTTCCTTCTGCAATTTACGGGGAGGAGATGAAAAAGCATACATTGTACACCCTCCCTTTACAAAAGATAAGTATACATTTACTCTTTTTTTCATCATATTATTTATACTGAACAATACATCGTTTTTGATTATTGGAATTACTGACTGTTATTTCCACTTATCCTTTAGCTGCCATTAGGAGAGAGAAGAGGAAACAGAGAAGAGAAAGTCCACACAAAGATGGGATGAGAGACAACCAAAAGAGACTACATGAACTGTGAACTGTGAACCCTCCTATATTTTTTATTTAAAAAAGTATATTTAAAATTATATTTATGTGATATTGTCAGAATTTCTATATTGCACAAAATTCCTTTGTGTGCCTCATTGCTGAAGTTAGAACTTTTTTCTTCTAATCTGAATGTTTCTTTAAGAGAGAAGAGAAGCTGAGACGAGATGAAAAAAGGAGAGAGCATGTACTGTGATCTGTCTCCTCTTCAAAAAGACTGCAGCATCACAGATGCTTTGTTATCCTGAACATCATGCTAACTGCCATCACACACATCAAGCTGACTGCAGGTCTTCACAGAGTTTACAAAGTGTTGCAGCTACATTTCTTTGACACTGCATGTTCTGTCATCCTTAAAAAGTTCTTCAAAAGGCCCTTCAAGTATACCAACAACACAGGGACATTGTTTTATCTTTTTAATCAAGAAATTTCCTGAAAATACCAAAATCCACCTTGAATGTATCCTGACATCCCATTACGAACACCCTTTATATTAGTGTCAAATCTTCTTTTTATCTTTACTAAAACCAACATTCACTGGATTCCATACAGTGTCTGTATGCACTGACTGATGGAGTATTTTTAAAGGTTTCAGCGGAGAATTTAAGTGCCAAAAGAATACTAATCTTTATTTTAATTACAGAATTCCCATGTGAGTGATGACATTTATTTGAACAGAGGAAGTTTTTGTGGAATTCTTTATTATTCGACAGGTTACATGACACTAAATGGTAAAGGTTATAATAAATGACACATATGATGTACTTTTTTCTAAACATCAGTTCAACTACATCAAAAATGTATTAATTACTTAATATTTAAAACATTAAACAGAGCTAAAGAGAACACTTTTTTTAATAGATTTTTTAAAGATAACATGATTTATTTTTTTTTTGCATTTTACATGAACCTCTGTAGAATTGTGTTTGGTTATGCAAGTTTGCATTACTCAGTAGAAGAGATAGACCGATATGTTTTTTTCAGGGCCGATACCGATACCGATACCGATTATTAGTAGTCAAGGAGGCCGATAACCAATATTTGGAGCCGATATTCATTTGCAGT
>JAQMCX010000047.1:6845839-6850839 GCA_029814765.1 Acanthurus leucopareius
CGAGGGGGTTGTTGGGAGGTGTGTGTGAGGTCGGTTGTTTTGTTTGGATTGCTGTGTGTAGGTGTGTGTGTGTGTGTGTGTGTGTGTGTGTGTGTGTGTGTGTGTGTGTGTGTGTTTTCTCCAGTCAATCAATGAATGATTTATCAGCATTTTAAAAGGTCATTTTCGGTCACGATCTTTATTTCAAATGTAAATAAAAATGAAGCTCCGCCCACCACAAATTCAAAACAAAGGATTGGACGCTGCAGTTGATTGACAGGTCTTGTAGAGACACAGCAGACATAAACTTGGTCTTAGATTTTACTTTTTCTGATGTTTTTTGGTTGTTAAATCTATAAATATAAAGATAATTTCAGATCAATCAAAAAATTCAGATTTTTACAGTTTACGGCCTTTATGCAATCTATTACTCAGTCTTTCAGGCTTCAGGTGGAACAGCTGCAGGGCCTCTGATTGGTCCTAATTAATCTCTGAGACGTTCCAGTTTCTTGTTCAATCACAAATATTTGTCATTTTTAATAGAAGATAAGAGAAGAAAACGGCAGTTCTCCTGAGTGATTTATCTCCACATCAGTCAGCTTCTAACAGGCTCCTGCTGCGAGTAAAAATCTCCCATGAGTCAGTTCACGCCGCAGTTTGACGACTTGTTTCTCTTCATAATTGCTTGATTTCTAACGAGGGACGTTCGCTCAATACTCGGCCTAACGAGGAGGAAGTGCTGCTTCTCTGACTCCGCCCCCTCTCATCTGAAGCTCTTTGCAGTGCAATAATCACCCACTGCTCCACATTCATCACCCCGCTGGGAATCGAACCGATGGTGTTTCAGAAGTGAGGCGGTGCTCTGAGCCACCTGAGCCACAAACGGGATGACGCATGACTTTATGTCGACACTTCACAAATAAGGTCATAATACCAAGTCACACAGCAGCTCACAGAGGAGAGGAGACCTTCAGACCTTCATCATCAGTTCTTCAAGAACCGAAACAACTTCTACAAGTTTCAAAACCGACTTCCTGATGGATTTATTCTGAAATTACCACCAAGTGACTGTTTAACTCTGAACGCTGCACTTTTCCCTCAAAACACAGCTTTTCAAAATAAAATCATTGAATACCACAAAAATACTTTTGTGGAATCCGTGTATTGATTCAGATTCACAGAAAAATAAGAATCACATTTCTTCTGTGAATCGGTTTTCTCTTTAACTCCTGATCAAATGTTTCCACTTTTCTCCTTCACAAACTTTGATCCACTTTTCAGTAATGATGTTTTCAGCAGATAAATGGTGTGAAACATTCAAAAAACAAAACAGTCCAACTATATGATCAATACACTCAACATAATTCAGTCTCATTTTGCCAAAATAAGCTTTTTTTTGGCTTAAATCTGTCAAAATGGTGCTACATGCAGCTTCATGTTGTCATGACAAGTTTGCAGATGGACAGACGTTTGTTATGACTTTTACATCCAGTTTCACCTGAAGTTTGAGTTTCTGGCACCACAGAACAAGAATAGAACTCGCTCTCCTCTCAGCGATAAAACACATCAATCCATCTTTAAGTATGACACAGAAATCTGTTTTTCTCCAGCCGACATGAACTCAAAGTCAGAACATCTGAGACCTTCCATAGTGTCCTGCAACACTTCTGTGATCCTCTAACAACCACAAAACAGAGCAGATGAGTTTACGTCACTGAAACGACACTAACAAGGTTTTTCGCTCAGTTTTTCCCTGAAAGATCTGCAGGAATCTTTAAAAATCAGGACGACTGTCAGGACATTTATGAGGACCTTTCAAGGTGCAGATTAACTCCACTGAGACGTTAAAACTCTCGCTCATCCAAACGAAACATCAGCTCATCATCACACTGCAGTTCTTCTCTTGCAGCCGTCGAGCTACTTTTAGATCCTGCAGACAAAACTGAAGGTTTCTGAGCATCAACACGTCGATGAAGCTGCAGCCAGTAAACCGGCTCCATTAACCTTCAGCTAAATTCAGCCTGAAGATCATTTTAAAGTGTTCCTGCAGGAAAAAATCCACTTAACTGTCTGATTAGTGATTAGCAGTTTGAAATGGATCATTTCTTTGAAAGCAGTCAGCTGATCAGCAGTGTGTGTTGTGTTGTTCCTGATTCACTCAGATGATTTATGGCCTTTTAATAACCAAAACATGTTTGTGAAAAATGACTGACTGGACGTTTCTGAGCCGACACCCTGCTGACTGATGGGAAATAAAGAGGAGGACACGGCGAGGAGTCACATCACAACGACCTGACAGAATCTGGGCGTGCGAGCGGAGAAACACTTGAGTACCCAGCATCCTCGGTGCAGCTGGTGGGTTTTTATCAGGGTGGAGCTCTGATAGTGTTCACAGCGAGCTGAGATAAGTTCAGAGCTGCTGACTCACACTGAAACACTGAAACAGATTCCTGCTTCTGTCGAAATGAACCTGAGAGTGAAAAAATGACTCGACTGCAGCGACGAGTTCACGCGATGACAGAAAAAAACTTTCTTTCAAACTGATTATTGATCGTCTTCAGACTGAATCATGAGAAAATAAAACAAAAGTTTAATGTTTTCAGAGTTTAAGTTGCCTGAATTACAAACTCCTCTACAGCTGCTGTTTTTCATTAAGTTACTGTGAGTCCATGTTTGGCCCTTTTTTTGTAGTTTCAGGGATTATTTGGCAAAATACTGCAGAAAGCTGCTGATGCTGTCAAAGTTAAATAACTGTCAGACCCTCAGAGAACTTTCATTCATCTAAACCAGCAGGATTTCTCTCCTCGCGTCTTCTTTCTCCGGATGTTTTCACACATTTCTCAGGTTTAATTTCCCATCTTACCTTGCAGCTGTTTGAATCGTCCCTCCAGCTGATTGTAGTTGAAGGCAGCTTGGCCTGAGAATCCGGGGCTGGGGCTGGGGCCCCTGATGGGGCTGAGGCTGGGGCTCGGACCCCGGCCCGGGCTGGCGTGAGACGGGCCAGGGCCGCCTGAGGACGGGGACAGGGGGCCGGTGTAGTCCATGGTCGGGGACAGGGGCCCGGGGGACAGGGGCCCAGGGAGGCCGCTGGTGGCGCTCTGAAGCTCCATGATGAAACTCCAGAAAGAACGAAGCGCTCAGACGAGAGTCCGCTGAGGCATCGAGGAGAAACTCAGCAGAGAAACTTCAGTGTCTTTGAATGAAACAGTTTCCAGTTGAGTGAAAAACGTCCTCAGATGAAGAAACTCGAGTCTCTGCGGCAGAGTGAAGCTCCAGCAGAGTTTCCACCAGGATGAACTCAAGTACACCTCAGTTTTTAATAGAAAACAAGTTTCCAGATGAACAAAAGAGCCTCACAGGACAAAATAATCTCAAACAAAGTGAACCTGAGTTACAAAAGCACCACAACTTCTTCTATATTGTAGAAAAATAATCCCATAGAGCTTCCAACACAGCAGGACAGAGCGATGGAGGGCGAGTGACATATGAGATGAACCGCAGACTCCCTCTCTCTCTCTCTCTTTATGTTTCACCACTGTGGAAGCAGAAATCGCTGGCTCAGCAGACGCACGGTGGCGGCGGTGGCGGCGGCAGCATCATGCCTCTGTTTTCTCTCCATCCATCCGTCTTCATGTGTCACACCTTCCCCTCAGTGAGGAGTCAGCTCGTCCAGCCTCGGCCTGCAGGAGCCGCACAATGAGGAGCGAGGAGCCGCAGAGGGAGAACGAGTGCAGGAAGCAGAGGAGGAGACGCAGGGAGGGAGGGAGAGAGGTGGAGAATGAAAGCGTGGGTTTGTCCTCCAGCGAGCAGCAGCAGCAGCGGCCGCGACTCTCAGACACTGAAAACACCTTTCAGACAGAGGGAGAGCCGACGGGGGAGGGGCCGCCAGCGGGAGCAGCTACTCCGCCCAGCAGCCAATCACAGCGCTCACTTTCAGGAGTGATGTCATCGACTTGTTAGCATAAGAGGCGGAGTGAGAGGAGGGAGGGAGGGAGAGTGTGTGTGTGTGTGTGTGTTTCTGTTCACACTGAAGATTAAACCAGACTGAAACATTATGAGTCTGTTAAAAAGCTGATGAAGATTAATGAGCCAATCAATCAATTTATCAATAAATTAAGAGCCAAACAAACTCTCATATTATTTTCATTACTTTAACGATGAACTTTGTTTTGAGTAAAAAGAAACAATAAAAAATGTCACGATTAGGAGAGGAATTTAATCTTTTTACTTACTTTTTAAGTAAAATATTGCTTTTCCTTTTTTTCTCTGATGTTTTTCTTGTTAATTATCAACAAGAAAACAGCAAATAATGGGAGTTGAGTTTCATGAACCTAAATAATAATAATACAAAGTAGTTTTCTGCAGAGATGCTGGAGGCTCTAAAATCTAAGAATTTATCTGTTTAGAACAAAAATAATTTTTTAACTCCGCAGGAAATGACTGTAAATCTTCAGATGGACAAACCAGTCAAATATAAACATGAATGAATCATAAATTAAAGCAGATTTGGGTTTAATGAACTGTAATTGTGTTTTGATCCTCAGATACATTTTTAAAAATGAGACCAGATTCACTGACGTCCAGTGAAAACACGTGAACTCGCTGTGACACTTTTATCAGAAAGAATCACCTTGAAAAGTGACTTCAGTCCGTGGAAAGAAACTCGGAGCAGAGAGAGAAACTGTGACCTCAGCGGAGAAAAACTTCACGTTTTATTCATTTTAATGCAACTTTGTGTTTTTGTAACATCTGTCTTTTGTTTCTGCAGCTTCACTTTCTTTCACCTCAAACAGCTGAAACGTTTCTGAAACTTTAGTTTGTGAGTCAAACAAAAAATATTCTGAAACTTCAACAAACGACTGTGTAAAGTGGATTTATAAGTTTTAGATTTTTGTTTTGAATCATTTAAAGAGAATTAACAGATAAATTATAAAAAATACTTCACACAAAGAAGGAGATTTTCTGTGAAAATGAGTCGTTCTGCTTCGTTTAACTCCTCCTGACACTGAGGCAACACGGCT
>JAQMCX010000047.1:6855839-6910948 GCA_029814765.1 Acanthurus leucopareius
TGTAAGAAGCACATTAGACATTTAACCCAGTGAACCTCATGACACACACCCAACTGAGCAAGAGGTTTTTTTCATATATTAGCACACATTTCGGAGTACACAGAAACAGGAACTCATGCACACAGGATACACACAACCTAAAACATGGCTCTGTGCCAAGAATCACCCACACATACTGTCAATAAAATTTAAAAAAGAAAAAAAAAAGTTTAAAAAAATAAAGCTAATAACCCCTTTTTTTGCCTCAGGTACTTCCTGATTTGTGTCAACTACTTCTTTTATGGTGAGACCGTAGCAGATTACTTTGGAGCTCTGGTGCAGAGAGAGGAACCTCTGCAATTCCTGGCTCGCTATCACCGCTTCATCTCCTTCGCTCTGTACCTTGCAGGTGTGTCTCACCACCAAGACAATATGACTGCTGTATCTCACAAAACACACATGCTCTTTGGCCTCACGTTTTCTGTAGATGTTAATCAGATTTCCTCAGACACAGTGAGCCTGCGGTAGAATTGAGTTACTAATAACATTATTGGGGGGGGGGGGTGGGTAATAGAGCAAGTAGAGGAAGAAAGACCTAAGGGAGACCTGGAAAATAAACTCATGAGTTTACAAATTGATTTATAACAAGAGAAGCTCATTTCCTCTTTTGCCTTTTGCACTCTCATTTACTTAATTGATGGTTTATTATTGCACTTGCACACTGCAGTTGCATGTGCCATTAAGTCACATAACTAGAGCTGTAACTTTTATCAAGCTACTTGTTATGCTAATACATACATTATGTGGTTAACAAGAATATTTGTAAACGATGTTGTTAAATGGATCAAACTTACAAAATTTCGGGCTTCATCAGTGCTCTCTTGCAAATTTAAAAGCCCCTTGGTTATAGCTCATCACAATTATAATGGTATCATTGTGTACTGAATGTTGGCTTGTAAGTTACTAAAAACAATATTGTCAGTGTAGTTTGATCACTGAATGTTTTTTACAGTGAAATGTCACACACTGTCATCGTTTTTTTTAAAACCAAAATGATTGCTTACGTAATATGTATAATGCAGGGTATAAAAACTCATAATGCATAAATCTCTACATATAAAGAAAATAAGTCCATGAAAAACTCACTTTAAAAAGTTTATTGATTGAATATGTTTTTGTAGGCCTTTAAGAATCTCAGAAAATTATCAAATGTAACATTAGTATATGTTTATTTGTTGAAAAATCCTGTAACATGCAAGTACTCCTGTATGATCCATTAACTATGCATTTATCAAATACGGAAGTATTTGATACAAACACACTAATCATACTGTATCAGCAGCTTTTTGATTTTTGATTGGCTGCCTCTTTAACAATGTGTTTCCCTCAGGGATGATGAACAGAGCTTCTGTCCTCTGATCTCTCTGTGGTTAGAGTCTGTAGTGGGGTGAACACATTTCTTCCTGAGCATTGCTGAATTAGGTGTCTTTCAGTCGACCCAGCGTCAGGCGTCAGCTGCAGTTTTAAACCCCAAGGACGTTCTGAGCTCGACAGCGTCTCCTCCATTTGCTGACAGTAATGGCTCCCCTGAGAGACTCCTCAGGTTTATGTATACAAACCTGCCACAGGAGCTTTCAGCCGACAGCCTCCTTTTTTCACATTCGTGCGTCTGTCTTAAGTCAGTGTAAAATCTAAGTTGTCAAAGGACAAAATGCCTCTAGATGTTTCTGTGAAATAAAGAAATGTTAAATCATACCCATATCATTACACATTCCTCCCCACATGGTGTACAGGAAATAAGTTGTTTTTAATCTACAATATTCTTTTCCAACTTGGAGTAAAAACTTACAGCATGTTGTCTACTCTTTCACAGGTTTCTGCATGTTTGTGCTGAGTTTAGTGAAGAAACATTACCGCCTGCAGTTTTATATGGTGTGTATCAACCAAGTAACCCTCTCCTTCTCCTCTCTACTCCAACACTAATCTCCCTGTTCATCCCCTTCCACTGCTTATTACTCCCTGTTATGTTCCTCTGAGAAGATTAAAAAAAAACTCATCTTGCTCTCTGATGCTGCCATTGTACAGGTCCTCATTTTATTTCACCTTTCCCCTCTTAAAAAAACTGAAGGTGTTTTATGTAAAATGCTTTATCTGTATATTTTGCTGCAATATTCTTACATGAACATTTCATACTGGTTCCCAGAGTTTGATTCTGGATAAATACAGGACTTGAGCAATGGCTTTAACTTTATTTCACTTAATTTGCATCCATTTTGCTTTTTCATAAATCATTGTCCCAAACCAACTATATTAGTATCTTTAAGTAGAATTTATCATTATGCACTCAAAAGGAACTGGATTCCCTTGTCACCTATTTAGCCACGTTGTTATAACCCCAAATGTTTAAAAAGAAGCTAATTCTGTTCAATATAAAGTAAAATTCACTGAGAAAAAACGGTAATTCATCCATTGAAAATCAGTCCTGTTTGGTTTAGTCATTCTGTTGTTTTATCACATTTAATATTGTTGTGGTTTCTATGCTGTTATTTTAATCAATTTGGTGCATGTATCTTCACAAAATTCTTGTTTAAAATGTCCAATGAATTTGTGGTACTTATCCTTAAATGTTTGACAAACTTTTGCACCTGCTGCCTGTTTTTCTCACGCTTTCATTTCTTTGTTCATTTGCTCAGTTAGTATGTTTTTATTATGTTTGCCATCTCACTCTGCTGTGTGGCTTCGTCAGTGCAATTCGCCTCATTTGTCTTGTTATTTATTCACTATTTTTCTGACACGAGCCAGTTTTCTGAGCAGGCGTGGCTACGTCTCGGTGCAGTGACACTGTGGTGTTTGTGTTTGTGTTTGCCATTCCAGTTTGCTTGGACCCATGTGACCCTGTTGATTGTGGTAACTCAGTCCCACCTTGTCATTCAGAACCTGTTTGAAGGAATGATCTGGTAAGCAGGATGCAGACAGACCAGATAAAACCTGCCTCGCTGCCCATGTGTCATCACAAGTGTCTTTTCACTGTTGTAGTGCTCTTCATAAAGGCTTTAGGATTGAACAATGTAGAATAAGGTGTGGCAACAATTCAATTTGGTATCAAAGTTAGGTATATAAATACAGCATAGTTTATGTTAACTACGTGTTAAGAATGATTTATTCAATTAGATTAATATTTAAGTTACCTTTTTATTATCAGAATTCTTGTCATATGTTGCCACATCAGATAAGCACAAAAGTTATTCTCCCTGCCACAGTGGCAATTCAAATTAGAGACATTTTTTTTCTTCCACAGCCAAAATCAATCAGAATTTGGCTTTTGGATGCTGAAAGTTTTCCCACTGCATCTTCACATTGTGGACATTTCTTCCTCCAGGTTCATTGTCCCGATCTCCATTGTGATCTGCAATGACATCATGGCCTATCTGTTTGGGTTCTTCTTCGGGAGAACTCCACTGATCAAGGTAAATCAAATTTTATCTTCTGTTGTTCTCCTCTTTGGATTGGCTTTACAACATTTTTTATGATCTGCAAGATCAGAGAGAGCTTCCATTAACAGATGAGCTTCATTACAAGCAGCTAGTTGTAGAGAATCCTCTGTCTTGATAATTCTGGAAATACACAGTAATTACTTACTGTTTAGTTAATAATTACTTTGGTTTAGGAAATAATGTTTTGATTTTAGATTTTTCTGACTAGTTTGAACAGTTCGAATGCTCAGTGAACAGAGCTTTAACATCATGCTTTCTGTCAACAGAAACGCCATTCAGATGAGCAAAACTCTTGTGAGTTGAAAATGAGGACTTTGATGAAAGTGAAATAGAACAAGATATTATATTTAGATTTAGATTTATTATATTTTTAATTCATCTAAAGGCAAAGCGAATCTTCTCTAAAACCGAATTATTAAAGTCAAATGTGAAACTTCTTTGGATCGGCTGACTGGTTGGGAATCACTGCCATCTCAATATTACGGGGATGTTCTCACAGAGACATCTTATGGAGTGCTATGGGAATATGGCCAGTTCATGCAGTGGGCTTGGCATGTTCTTGTGGGCCGTAGGGGTTTGACAGGGTTGCATATTTTTACAGATTATTTTTCCTGTAGGCTCTGAGAATGAAGAACGTTAAGTTTGGTAACCTTTGGACTGTGTCTTTGATTTTTGCCCATGACACGATTCTATCAGCTGGACTTAACCGTGACCTCCAGACTGCACTGTGGCAGTTTGCAGCTGAGTCTTAAAAGTCAGGGCCTTTAAACTTGAGGATTCGGTCCTATGGTGTGAAGTTGCTCATTGCTCTCTTTGGATTGGAAACAGGGTTAAAAAGATTAACTGACAAGAATTTCGACAATGGCTACAGCTGTATATCTGTCCTCACAAGGGCTATTCAGTAGTTAAGAGCTGAGGTTTATTTTGAGTCACATGTTGCTCCTGTTAACAGTGATGTCATTCAGATTTGAAAGACGGTCTCTGTTTTCTGTCTCTGACCCGCCTGCAGCTCTCCCCCAAGAAGACCTGGGAGGGCTTCATCGGAGGTTTCTTCTCCACTGTGGTCTTTGGCTTCATCGTGAGTACAATTTATCCACTTTTACTCACATCAGCTGTTTTTGTTTCAACTCACAGTTTTCAAGGACCTCATGCAAGAAAATGCGTTTGTTATTTTTGCTCCGTCCCTTGCAATAACAGATAAATCGCCGCGAGACACATTTTTAAAACAGAATGAGACATCAGAGTTATGACTGATAACCTGCCAAAACATTTGTTTAAACAAAAGTAACTATTGCTTAAATTTTTGCCTTGTTTGGGGTGAGACGAGGTTGGCAGTTTCCCAACTTGCTCACAACTGCCACACAGTGCTTTCATAATACTCAGTCTCATGGTCTGTGGTTTTCCTCTCAGCAAAGAATATAAAATAATTTGTGATGCGGTTGGAAATTGCATTTTTTTGATCTAATCAAATACTTTACCAGAACAGAGAATCATTTTTGCAGCATCTTTACACACACTGACCTTTTACAGATCAGCAATTGATGCCTAATCACATTAATCACAAATTTCTATACTTGTACACACGTGTGAAGGCTGCACAGAAATATGATTCCTCATCAACTCAGGCCATGTTTTGTCACACTTTTGTACAAATAAGGTGTTACAGGCTGATGTTCTCTCTATGTTTTGTTTGACCCTCAGTTAGCCTACCTCCTGTCCCAGTTCCAGTACTTTGTGTGTCCTGTGGGCATCAACAGTGAGACCAATGGGTTTACAGTGGAGTGTGAGCCGTCTGATATCTTTGTGATGCAGGAATACACTCTTCCTGCCGTGGTACAGAACACACTGGGATGGGTAAGACTTTGTGATTTTCATTTCTTTCATTTAAAACCTTTGCATCAGCTAAGTCCACATGAGATATAGAGACACTTGTTAGTTAGATATTTCATTATTGTAAACATATTGCATGTGTTGTGCCACTGTAAGAGTATTGAGGGAAAGTAAGGTCTCACTAAATCACCACTAAAACTCGATTTGCTTATCTTATGTACTAAAAAAAATGTGTAAACTACAGATACTTTTATTTTGAGGTAACCACACTTCAGTTTTAAAGTTTGTACATATTTAAAGCCATAAACATCTGCATAGAAAGCAAATCAAAATTAGGGTTGTTAATGTTAATGTAATCGTATTTCAATATCATCTTATGTCTCCTCATCTCTTATAGAAAACAGTGAACCTGTACCCCTTCCAGATCCACAGCGTTTTCCTCTCATCCTTTGCGTCTCTCATTGGACCTTTCGGCGGCTTCTTTGCCAGCGGCTTCAAGCGAGCCTTCAAAATCAAAGTAAAGAATGTCTGATCCTTCCCCTCTTTTGTCTCTTGTCAACTAGTTTACTTGATGTGTGATTTAGTTTCCTTGACTCAGGGTATTGTTTTTGCCTTGTTTTCCATGTCCTTATGTATCATTTTATTAATTCTTTTGCATCTTTTGTTAGGTAGGTTGAGTCTGTTTTTGCATGAGATTCAAGTGTCATCAGCTCATTGTTTTTCCATTTTGGTGTCAAAAATTAGTAGTTAAAATCTCTGCAATGTGTGTCTCAAGGTCCTGCTATTACTTGCTTTTAGAGATTAGCTTAAGGGAGACCTCATTTGTATACCGCAGAAAAACTGGCTGGACCACTTAAGTTGTGAAGCACAGTGATTTTACTTAAAGTGACAGGTAGCTCAGCTGTGCTTTGCATAATCTCTCACATTTACAGCACAACACATTCATTGCTGTAGGCGATGGAGGTAACTGCAGCCTCCTGCTGTCAGCCACTAAGCGGCACCACTCCCGTCATGGGGGTCTCAGCGCCTTGTTTAAGGTTCCCTGCTGTGAAACAGCTGAGCCACTTCATTTTCATACATTCAGAGCTTTTGCATGTTGCATGTTCACTGCCTTTATAGCACAGCTCTATCTAGTGACACCATGTGTGTTTGGTGGGGGATCTTTATCAAATTGTACCATCGAAGCAACTGGAAAAAGGTTAAAAATCTTGTGTAATACCTTTGAAAAGGGAAGAGAATAGTTAAACTAAATTATAACCCACACACAGAGTTCTCTTGTTAATCTCAGACTTAGCAGGTATCCGAGTTGTGATGTAATGAATCCCTTTTCTCCTCTCCCCAAGGACTTTGCCAACACCATCCCTGGCCACGGTGGCATCATGGACAGATTCGACTGCCAGTACCTGATGGCCACCTTTACACACGTCTATATAGCCAGCTTCATAAGGTAAGAGGAGAAACGAAGGCTGAGAGGGAGAGGTGTCTGATACTGAAATATAAACATACGTGTCTCACTGTTAAGTTTGGTTGTTTCTTTTAAGTTTGTATATAGCATTTTTCATTCAGGCTCAGAAGGCTGTTAATGAAAGGAAATTAGAAACACAACAGTGTCTAGAGAAGGGTTGACTCACAGCTTATTTGCAAATGTGTATATGTGTTTTCTGGTATTTTCTTAGGCAGAAAAGTGGAAATTACAACATATCACTGCTGAAGCAAATGTACAGCAGTAATCAAAAGAAATCATTGAGTGTAAAACCTGAGTGATTGCAGGATACAAACTCTCTTAATTTACAACAGCCTCTTCATCTATTTTGCTAGCCAACTTAAATTTTGTAGTTAATAACCTTTTTTTTTTGTTATTGTTGGTTATTTGAAATACCAAGCTGTTAGTTTGTGGCTGGCATTAAAGCTAACATATTTTCAAAATATAACAGAAAACCTTGCATGACTTTAATGCAAATTTGACAAATTAGCATGTAATTAACTAAGATATGAACATTTTTTCCTCATAGTCTTAAAAGATCAGGTCTGTCATCTGTTGACAACATCGTTTAGCTGACAGGCTGTGTGGTCTATTAGAAAACATTGTAACAGCTCACACAGCCAACAATGGTCAGTTTGGTAGTAAACATGCTAGCAGATTACCTTGTTAGCTTTTCTTCTGGCTCAGCTTTACTCGTCTGTCATGTGACCATTGCCTTGTTGCAGTCTGCGGAGTCTCCTCTGGGACTAAGATGTACAGGATTTGCAGACAACTGTTTCTGTTAGGTGTCCTCTTTGTCCCTTTTTCAGATTATCTTATTGCTGTTTTTCACTGACAGTCTAAAGCCCCTGTCACACATGAATTCACCCTTAAATTTTGTGGATATCATCTGGATCAGCTGTTTATGTGAACACTAATGCCCCTATTCAGTCCAGACTTAACCCTGCTGGATCACTAGTACTAAGTATATTTAATGTGTGATTGAACCCATGTGTGTACAGAGCAGATCATTGTTCAGGGCAGTTACAGTGAGTGAGTAGACGCCCAGCTTTCTTTCCTCTCTGCTCGCCTTTATACTGCTTTCCACTTTGTCTTAAAATCACAACAGATATTTAGGTTAGAATACATGTAGTATTGACATCAATACAAAGAAATGCATCATTACAGCTAAGTGGTTAACCATTCTATAGTTTCAATTGAGGTCACATTTTCAATTGTTTCCTTGCAGAGGGCCGAACCCAAGCAAGGTGCTACAGCAGCTGTTGATGCTTCAGCCTGAACAGCAGCTCAGCATTTTCCACACTCTGCACTCCCACCTGAGAGAGAGGGACATGCTGCCCCCTGCTGCTGACCAGGCTGAATGAAAGACCATCAGCTTCACAGGGTGATGACTGGAGAGTGTGTGTGTGTGATGGTTCGCAAGGTTTGTGTAAGCATGTACACACGCAGGCACGCACACTCTTAAGAATGGCTGTACGGTCTGTGATCCCTGGCCTCCTGCAGAGCATCCATCGTCACCCTGCCCGCCCCTCCTACAACTTCAAACCAGCTCAAATTCAAGACTTTGAGGTGACTCGACAGACCACACGAAATAGCCTCGTAGCAACCACACAATACCAACATTTAAAAAAAAAAAAAGAAGAAAAGGGCGCCTTTGTTGCTTTCCACTTGGATCCACACATACACAACAACAGATTCATGAGCAAACCGCAGTTCCCATTGATGACTTACAGACTGAACATAGAATGTCTTATTGAACAAAACGGACTCTAAAGCACGTGGCTTTCTCAGCACAGGTGCATGGTGGATGTGCAGCTTCCATGTGGACGAAAAATATTGCACTGACTGTAACTGAACAATTGGATTTCAGAAGCTTTTACCAGCATAAACTGGGCCCAAGGCGTTGGGCGCGTGGACCTGAGCTACAGCAAAGAGACTGTTGAGACTTGTCTGTCTGGTGTTTAGGTGTGGGTGAAGCAGTGATGCAGCCGGGATGTCCAACATGCGCTAGACACTGTTTTATAGACTATGCTAAGTTTTCTGGTCCTGACTTCACAGCGTAACTAAACATGTAGCATGTAAGCAAGTCCAGTCTCGGGCTACTGCTAAACTAAGCCATGTTCTCTTCTTCCACAGTGTGAACTTCTAGCTTTTAGTTTTCTGTCTGAATCTAAATAACTCGCACAATTTAAGTCAATTAGGATTGACTGTAGGCATGTTAACGCAGAAACTAGAGCATCAGCATCAACACTCAAGTCAATGTATTGTACATAAATATACTGGAAATATTTAGCTGAACAAATACCTACTCAAAATACTATGACTACTCGTGTGACCTACTGGGGGGAAAAGAAAAACACTTTAAGCTACAAGAAATGATATGCAAAAAAAGAGGTTTAACTCATTTGTAGCCTTTAGCATGAACAAATTAGATTTTTAACAAGTAGAGATGTAGATTTGATCTAAGGTTGCTGCTTCAGAGGGTGTACAAAAGAATTTAAAGGAATACGTTGACACACTAAAATAAATATGCTTATTCTTGCAGACTTTGATAAGAAGATCGATACCTCTCTTGTATTTGTGCATCAAGTATAAAGCTGGAAGGTGAAGAGCATAAAGACTGAATGTGGGGGAAACAGCCTGAGTCTCACCAAAGTTCTTTGTTAATTTTACTATTTAATGCAGTTGACAAAGTGGTGACCAAAAACACATAAGAGTGACTGGTTTATGCACACAATTGATCGTAGCATAATAATAGCACATAATTCTGCAAAGCAGCTAACTCGTCTTTCATACTACATAGAATATAAGTAATTACATTCTTAAATTTTTTTTGACCTGGTTTCCCTTCTTTTCTGACTTTTGGCGCCAGAATCTTATCAGATGCTCAATTCCTGAATATAGCCAATGTGGAGTCAAGTTGAGTTAAGTGTAGGAACATCATGGCAGCTCAGCATAGTGCACAGATGTAGCTCACACAGCTGTCTGCTGCAGCGTTAGCGGTGTGACTTTGAAAAAAAAAGTAGTTTAGCCGTTTCCCTCTCCGTCCAGTATTTATGCTACGCTATGCTAGGCCAATTACCTCCTAGGCTAATCACCTTCTAGCTCTAAAATGCAAACTTGACGCACACCGCAGAGTGATATGGATCTTACTTTCTAGCTCTGGAGAAAATAAGCAAACAAGTGTATTTTCAAAATGGTGAACTATTCCTTAAAAAGACTGTGCTTCCTTTATTGATTTAACCAATGATTTTTAGTTGCACTGTAGCAATAGGGGTGGTGGTGGGGAGGGAGGGGGGGTGCATAAGACCACTCTGAAATAACATCAAGTCAGAAAACGTCGAGTCAGAGGATGTGGGAACTTTCAGAGTCTTTTTATGCATTCAATCACTGTTAAATTATTGAGTTTTGAATGTAGTTTACAATTTATGATGTTATCAATGATAACATGAGATTTAAGTTTATTTGGAGCCTATGTACCATATAATGAGTGTGTATACAGTATATACAGTACTGTATTTACGCATATCTTTAGGTATATTAAATCTTATACTCTGGGTGGTGGTTATATCAGCAATATTTTCATTTTATGCAAGTTATAGGTTGCCCTAAGGGTAAGGGTTGGATAATTTAACTCTACAGGAAATCTTTGGCATTTATGATTGATCACATTTTCACCAGTGTGATGATTGAGACAATATAAGCGTGTTAAGAGGCTGCGTTCATGGCCAGAAGGTTCGATGCGATTCTCAGAATGAATCCAGATCTTTTCAGAGAGAACTGTTTACCAAAGCACTGTCTGATTAACACTGATTTCCTTCCGTTATTGGAAAAGCTTCAGGACCCATGTCCGGGTAACGGTCTCCCTCATATTTTGACATCCTGTCTTTGTTCTGAAAAATGAAGAAAATGAGGAGAAAGTCACGGACTGGGCTGCAGACTGGAGCGCTTACATAAGCATTTGTGGCCTGTGCAATGTGTGTCACTGCAATCTGTTTGCTTCCTTCAGTTGTTGGACGACGAGGATGTTAAGGATTATTTGTTCAATTTGTTTTGTTTATGTTTTTCATAGCAGATGTGCATTTTAGCGTGTTTCCCCCATTTGAAGTGAGTGGGGTTGCTGGGTGGATCTTTTGGGACCAGCTGTATTGTACTGTATAAATCTCTCTGCTAAAACACACACTACTGCTTACAGGCTTTTCTGTATTCAACTTTCTCTGTCCAACTTACCTGCTGAACATGACGAAGCAGAGCATGCAGACATCTGAGCAGTGTTCAGACTAAAGCGATCTGACCAAAAATCAACACAAACAGCAGATGATCAAAATATTTAGAGGTTTTTAGGGCTGTTGTATATGGAGTTTGGAGTGTGGCAGAATAATTAAAAAGGTGCAATGTCAGAAAATTGTGAAAAAAATTTGTGAAAAACACAAAGACTCTATTAATTATTGAATTAAATGCTGAAAATTTTTCTACCTGCTATACAATTGATCCAGGTTTCTTTAGTTAGAAGACATGCAGAATAAACTATTATTTATCGGCAAAAAGTGTTTTTATGAACACATTCAATCATTTAAATTAAATTTTATTACTTTATACGTTGTTACTCAAATACACCAATTAAAAAAGGTTATTATTCCAGAAGCACACTCGAGACTCCAGTTTTACAGTTGTAGTTCAATTTAGATCTAAGCTGTTTTGTGGACTAATTTATATTTTTATTCAAGTTATGAAGGTAAAACACTTGAGGTACACACTTGTAAAGGTAGGAAAGAAAAACATAGTTTTAGTAGCCCAAATATCAGGTAATGATGCACTGCAGATGTTTGGTTGCTTGTCTTTTTAATTTATCATTTTCTGTATATTTTGTGTGATTTGCTTTGAGCAGAAATGTTTTCTAATAGCTTTTGGAGTGGATAAGGTTAAAAATTATAATGAGAAAGAATGCTGTTAATGTAGGGGCAATACAAAGTAATGTATAAACCACATATTGATATCTTGTTAGGGATATTGTGAAGCTCTTTACTGCATGGAGGTGAATAAAGTTTTGTTTTCTTTAAAATGTCTTACTTTGTGTGGATTTTGTTTCTTGTGCTTTTGATAATGAAAAGACAAAAGGTTCACCGTCACATTTAAGGAACAATGTCAGTTTTATTCACAAATTACAAAGCTTGACAGTTTGTGATTGGACATTTAAAAAAAGATTTTGCACAGTGTGAAAGAGCAAAGCAGCATTTTCACTCATACATGTAGCTAATATAAACAGACAACACCTAAGCATGAAAAAGAGACATCTGTCACAGATAGTATATGTAGAGACTCGTCTGGCCTTAATAAACAAGCCACCATGTTGGAGGGATGACAACCAAAGAGAGGTCATTAAAAAATGCCTGATTGTTGAGTAGTATAGTTGGAAAACATACATATACAGTTGTTTCATATTAGGTGAGAAGTCTCATTAAATTTTGTTTTTCTTATTCTCAAATCAAAGAGTTTTATGATTAATTGAACACAATACAGTTTATTATTCCTTCATAAAGTTGGAGGAATTACAGTGCTCCCATTCTATTCAACAGATTAACTATTATTATAACCCCTAAAACCATACTTGGATCTGAAAGCCTTTGTTCAGTCATTCTGAACAGACTTAAAACAAAACAAACAAACAAAAAGGTGTACAAACAATTACAATGAAGCTTTGCTCACATTTAAAAAAGTGTCAGTTCAACTTTTTTGTTGTTTTCACTCTTTTAACTCTGTATTTTTTCTGTTGTCAATATACATCTAAACTCTTTCCATTACCTGATAGGTTTGTATTAAAGTGCATCTCAGGATTAAGTTCCCTTTAAGTCAATATCAAACACAATTGTACATCTTAGCAGAGCATGTCAGTGTGACAATGATGGAAATAGCTTCACTGTCCCAGAACCATTTAACAGAAACAACAGTGACCCCTTCTGGACAAACACATGACTTTTTAACCTCCTCATAAAACCAGAACAATATTTTTATGTGAAAATAAACAGATTTGCTCTTCTCTCAACATAATATAATAAAAATTGGGTTGACATTAGTTTTTTATAAAAAAAATGATTTTTTAAGAAAACCTAAAATCGTTATCATTACAACTCAAAACAACTGCAGCTGTTCACAGTCTGACCATTAGGGGTCATTTCAGTGCTCTACTATTATCTTACTGAAAGATAATAGTAGATAGAACTAAAACCAGCATCGTGACATAGTTGAAAAGTTGATATTACCTTCCAGTTTACATAACACACAAAAATCTGAATCAAATATTTTCAATATAGTGCAATTTTAAGTTTTATGGCCATAACCATTCAGTACCACAATGTTGAAACACAGCTTCCTTGTCATACACAGACTATCTAGAACAATGGCATCAATTCCCACAACTATCTAAACATGCTTAGAAAATCTTCTCTGAGTAAAAAAATAATAATTAAAGGCTGAAATCAAACCGTAGCAGTTGGATGGACTGTTTACATTGATGATCATAAGTCAGAAACTGAGCTACTGTTGTCTAGTAACAAGACCTTTTCAGGATAAAGTATATAATCAGTCATGAGAGAGTTTACATGACTCCAAGGCATCACTGAAAACAAACATTAGCCATTCGCATTTTAAAGCTTATGCTACACGTGAGCAGTTAAATAAAAGCAGGACACCTTTCTGTTTTTAAGAGCTTGAAGCAGGTTATTGATAATTCAAAAATGACATCTAGCATCAGTTTATTCTTGAAGTTATTATGTGACAAAATTCATTGGATAGACTTTGGCTGTCAAGATCCTCTTACTTTGGATTCGGTGTTTCTAAATCTATGTGACCTCCATATTTTCCCCCTTAATGTGTAAGGTCACATCTAAGCTAATTTTGCACTGATTGCTTCTCAATATTTTGCCTGGTTTGAATAAGGTGTCCAACAGATCACAAAACTAACAATTTTTAGTCACAAATTGAATCATTTTGTGTAAAAAGAAAAAAGAAGGGGGTTGTTAATTATTTTAAAAATGTTCAACTTTGGCTCTTATGTAGGAATCCCTCTCAGATTATGGTCACCACTCTTCCAGACTGGCTGAATGTCCCACCCACAGCTCTATCTGATTGTTATAAGTCACCACTGATCCTTAATCAACATTAAAAGCTACTGTACCACAGGGAGGCAAAGATACCTGAGCTGCTCTGGAGAGCAGCCTGAATTGTGTGTTGAGGGGACGGCAGCTGCTGAAGCTGCAAAAAAATCTCAACCTTTGATGTATTTTTTGTGATCACAAACATGCCCAGTTTCCTGGTGACACCACTGAAAATACCCACAGTCACGGCCTCTACATTACCCTCTCTACCAACAACTGTCAGTCTTACAAGGGCCAAGCATTTTAGCAATAATGCCTCACTTCTTTGTCAGTTAATTTAAGTTTCTTGGGCACCTTCCCTTTCAAACTAGCTAGGTAACTAAAGCATTGAATGGCACTCTTGTCTCATCGTCCTCCTCTAATACAATAGACCTCGGGTCGGGCCTATCAGGACAGAAAAGTAGCCTTAGCAAAGCTAGCACAACACGCACAAACAGCCTCAACACAAGGAAAGCAAAAGGCACAGTAATCTCCATCAGGTGGAAAATTGTAGCGCTAAATTTACTCGAAATGCAAGTGAGAAAAAATGTCCCAAGAGCTACGCAGGGATACAGGGCAAGCTTAGCTAGCATAAACACATGCTCACGTCCGCCATACCGTACATGAGGGTGCAGAGTTTCTTGTTCATTATAAAGCGCGACCACCCAAATAGCAAGCTGAAAAATACCTGCAAAGAAAATGATCACACAGCTAATCTGAATGGCTTCCAGTTCGTTCCGAGAGTTGGGCGGGAATTCTTGTGTTAGCTGGTAGGCTAAAGGCAAACCTCCGACAAACGCCAGGGAGAAGGTGTTCAGCAGGCCCATAGAGCGCGTTGCCTTGGTGACATTGAGGAAGAGTGAGTGATGCACGAACCAGAGAAGGCCCACAGTGACAAAGGAACCGAAGTAAGCGAGGTACTCTGGTCCATAGACCTGCAGAGCTAATATGAGGCTGCCGTCAAACCGCTTCTTCACATCAGTCGGATCTGGAACGTTGTCCTCGCTTAAATAAAAGAAAGCAAAGAGATTAGCTGTTCAGAGGTGTTTCATCACACTTCAAGGCAATAATAGTTTTTATTTTGCTGTAAATTGAGCATAAGTTTCCTGACCACTGACATATTTTTACAAAACTAATCAGGCATTTTTGAATGAGTACAGAGTTGGATCTGAACATTACAAAGCATTTTTGAATATATTACATATAAGGGAACAAGCCAAAGAGTAGCATGCAAGTATAAGATGTGTATAGTGTCAGTAGCTTCACAGCTTTGTGTTTTTATCCACAAAGCTATGGTTTATCATTCTTTACATAATTAACCAAATGCATTTTGTAAAGAGAACATGCATTTCTCCTTTGCCAACCCATTCAAGGAAAGAAAAACGAACCAAATGTCCAGGATGAGAAGTGTTGCTACAATGGCATAAACTCCATCACTGAAGGCCTCCACCCGGTCCTTGCTGAGGGGCTCATTGGGCAGATAGGTATAAAACAACATGGAGTCTGGAGTCTCCTCCACTTGACCTGAAATGGACAAGATTTGTTTTATATCTTTAAAAGGTGATGGGTGAGACACATCGTTCTAAGATAAACTCACAACCACAGCCAAAGTATGTAACCAGAGGTAAGCACATATTTATGAGTTTCCCTCCCTTGTCACAATCAAATCTAATGCTTACCCATTGCTTTGCTGCGGCACCACTTCAAAGACTGAGAGATGTACGGCAGGAAGATCACAATCGCCAACAGCACATAAGACTGGAAGATAAAATAAAAATGTTACCCAACAGACAAGATTTACTTCATCAACTGTTCATCTATTGATTGTTATTAGTTGAGCAAAAGTACCAAACATTTGCTTCTCAAATGTTTTGTATCATATAACTTCAGCATCTTTGTGTTTCACAATGTTAGTTGGACAAAACAATGAATATGAAGCCTCCATCTTGGGCTCCAGGGAACAGGGTATTTTTATGATACAAATCAATGGATTGAATCATAAATCAAAAAACTAATCCTTTCATGAATCTATTATGAAGTAATTATTACAAGATAAATGGGTCCCTCACAATGGGTATCATCTAACCTTTCCATCATCTGCTAATGTTTAAATATAGTGTCTAAACAAAGCTGAAGAAAATTTTATTGCACCTACCAGCTGGAAGAAGATAAAGGAGAAGATGCTGGCGAAAAAGCACATGATGGGAACCCTCATGATGACTTTGAGGATGTGGCGTTTGTAGAAGGTCTGGTTCTCCGAGATCTGGATCTGTTCGTTCAGCAGGAATGGACGGCTGAAGGCGTACAACACTATCACGGACTAGAGAGACACGGCTAATAAGAATATAACATACAGTATGCAATACACAAAATAGAAATAAGAGGTAAGACAGTCTGTTTTGTGAATTTTAATAGTGCTACAAGTGGGAAGATGCACTGATTAAATAACAGGTGTCTATTTTTTCCCAAATAAAAGCTTCTCTTTTGCCTCACCTGAATGACACCCATCACCATCACACAACCACAGAAGAGTAAAATCCCGAGGATGTGTTCAGGAAAGGTTGCCATTAGAGAGAACTGCAAAGAAAAGACATGTTGTACATTAAAGAGCTTGAATGACTTCAGTCGACTTATCATGTATTTGTGCAAACAGTCCGGCTGATTGAACCCTTGCTGAGTTGTAGCAGTGACTCATACTCACTGTGTACGGTAGAAAGGTTATCAGCATCATGCAGGCCTGAAATAAAGCCAAAAGCAGAACTTTGTATTGGAAAGAAGGAAGTGAGAAATCAAGTTCATTCACAGGTAAAAAATAACAGTTAAGTGCGACAGAGACGCTCTTTTTTGTCATAACAGGAACAGAGAAACAGGCTTAGTTATCACTGACACATATAGAAACCTTAGGAGTCTGCGTGTGTGTTGAGGTCTGGGAAAGTCAGCCATTGGTCTTTTTTAACTATCTTAAATATAATTTCAATCCAATCAGTCAATCAAAGCGGACAAAAAACACCAGACCACAACTAATTGAATTGAAGAAACTGTAAATCAGAGAGATGATAAAAAAAGACCTAAATATTCATTTACTGGGACATCATGTCCATCTGTGTGTAAAATCCTAACAATGCATGTCAGTTCATCCAAAATGAATAAAAATATATGTATAACTATACATAAAAACAGTCACATTACACTTCCTTTGAAAGACCCAAAAAACTTATTTGCACATACTTGCAATATAATTCCCTTTAATACTATTAAAAAAAATCATGATGATTATAACTTTAAAGTAGACCTACTTCAACACAATATGAAGGTAAATACGTTATCGAACTTAGTAATCTAACTGATAAAGTACGTACAAGGTTCAGCAGGGCCAGACAATCATCTATGCGAACAATCACTTGAAATAACCTGCAAAGGACAAAGAACGAAAAAGTGTCGGAGTTGTACCTTAAAAGTGCTGTTAAATAATTTAAATAAATAAATAAATAGTAATACTACTACTACTAATAATAATAATAATGATAATAATAATAATAATAATAATAATAATAGATAAACTGACCTAATGTGAGCAGCCCATGCAACAGTTACAATCAGGAATGTCATTAAGTAAACAGCAATTTTTGTTGTTAGCAGCAGCTGAAAACTCTCTCTCAACTCCTGCAAGAGAGAAAAGAACATTTCCTATTTTTCAATCACATCGCAAGTTTCAGTTTTGTTGCAAATACAATGTACTGTTTCCTCAACATTCAGTATCACAGTTGCTCTGACCTTAACCTCAGACCTGACACAAATCTGAAGAGTACCATTGTGCTACAGCTGAATTTCTTTTGTTTTGTTAAAAAGAAAATAACGATATATTTTATTACACATCTTTATTGTTATACATTACCTCATTATCTTCCATCTTTGTATGGGCAACAGGTAATATCTGTCAATAAAGGAAACTGTATTAGGAAACGTGCCAAGGTTTCAGAAAGGCACATGATGACAAGATGACCTCAAAATGACCTGCAAGTCTTCCTGTATAGTTCAACGTTAGATTTCTGCCACTAGTCAAAAGTTTTTTACAGCAGCTGATGAATGCTAATTACAGTATTTATACATACAGTAAAGTCACTCTGTATTCGCCAATGTGAGCTGTATAAAAACAATGGAAAGCTGTCAGCAAACAAACCAAAACAAGAGAATATTAATTCTTGGAAGAGTCTTCATTTTTTGACTGTTCGTCTCCATATAAGGGGTTATTTAGTTGGAAAGTGCATGAAAATATTGCATTAGTAGTTCTGAGGCAGTACTATGTAAGCAACAATTATATGCAGTAACTGGTTAAGGTATTTGTTCATTCATTTTTAACTAACAATTGACTCTAATAGTTTTATCTGTTGCCATGTGCTGTATTTGATTAGTCTGTCATACGTGTCTGTGGTAGAGAGGATGACTTTTTCCTGGAATGTAGTGGAGTTAAAAGATTTGGCAGCAAAATAAAAATACTCAAGTACTTAAGCAAAGTACTTGAGTCGATATAGTATGGTGTCACCACCATTTATGCAATTTGCAGTATTGACTTCACTCAGGCATTAAGAACAAAGTGAAGCCTTTACTGATGCTTCCGTCCCTGCACCTGTCACGTGACTGTAGGTGTGACTGTAGGCAGATGAGCGGCTCGCTCCGTTACCATGACTGTGGCGATGATGGAGATGAGGGCATCGCTGTAGGCCAGCAGTCTGTGGGAGGACTGGGTGCCGCTGTGGCCCTCCGTGTCGGACGGAACGACGCTCTCCAGGAACGTGGAGGTTGAGGCTGCGTGGCTCCTCGCGCCTTTCTTCTCCATCTCCTCCTCAACATGGTGCTCTATGATGTCGCTGTCGTCGTTGTTGCCCATGGTGGAGGAGCTAGAGGACCGCAGAGGACGCAGCGGGGACCATGGAGCCCGTGGACGGAGATGTTTTCAAACACTGAAGTATCAGCTGACGGAGGGCGGAGAAACAGGAAGTAGCTGGCCGGTTGTTTTCCTGTTATTAGCAGAGATCGTTATCTGATGAAGAGTAATCACTCTGTAGTTAAAAACGAATCCACGTTTAGGAAAAATAAGGTAATTAATACCTGGGGTAAGGCTACTCTTACTTTATTTTTTTTAAAGTACTTTGCTTATATCCAATCTCGAGAAACTTCTACTTAACTTAGGCCAAGCATTTCCTTTTTTTAGAAAAACTGTGCGTTTAGTTTGGGTCTTGAATGCAGAACTTTCGTCTTAATATGCTATTTGTATGTTGTATTTGTATTTTTACTTTTACCCCGTAGCTACTTTTGTAAGCAAAATTATGTCATAATTTTTTCGTCACCAATGTTTACAACTAAAAATGTCATAATAAAGATTTGTCTTTACTTTCTTTCTTTATCATTCTAAATGGATATATTTTTTTTTTGTTAAGGCTGATGTACTTTAGTCTCTATGATTTTATAGTAGCCTACACTACATCAAACATGTGGTGTCTGTCTTTTCAAATGATCCTGTCCAGTTTTGCTTAAAAAATGAAAGGTGCTGGTAGGTAAGAGATGCTCACTCGTGTTAAAATCATTTTCTCTCTCATCAAACATTAACAGTATCTTTTCACATTGATGATTATGTTCATATTAAAGGAACAAGCATCCGTTTACCCAAACTATAAAATAAGTGAGGAGTCAAAGTTTGAAACCCCGAACACTGACCAAACGTCCTGCTGTTTTAGAGCTATTTCCTTAATTTTTCGAGTGGGATCAGACTTTTGATTCAGGCAATTTACCTCCTGGGTCCTGAAGCGGAGTGAGACTTCTGTAGATTGTACCTCCTCTCTGATGTCTCTACTTATATCTGGGGCAAATGAGAAGTAAGAATGTAAAGCAGATTTAACAGCAGCTTACCAATAATAATTTCCAGGACACCTTGTTTGCTAAAGAAAGCATGTTTGAAAAACTTAAGTTGTATGTGCAAGCAATAATAAAGTCAAATATTACAGTGAATGTCTACTATGTTTAATTTGGTAGTTAGTCTGACCAGTGATGGAAGAAGTATTCAGATCAATTACTCTAATTCTTAAGTGCAAATAGCCAACCTTAAAAAAATACCCTGTGACAAATAAGCCTTGCCCTGAAAATTTTACTAGTTAAAGTTAGATAGGTAAAAGTATTAATATTAGTAATTTCCTGTATGTTTTCTGGTTAAACATTATTATTATCAGAAAAAAGTTTGTGAAGCATATGTCACAGTATGTGAATTAAAATTAAAGAACTGAATGTTGAATATGCCCCATGGTAAACTACCAGGTATTGTTAGATCATAAAAGTTAATGCATTAACATAAAATCAGGATTTTATTGTTGTTAGTGGTTGAGGATTTTTTTTATGGGACTGAAATAATTGAATACTTTCTTATAGATTATTCTGCTAATTACTTTCCGCATTAATTGAGAATTGTTTGGTTTGTAAAAATACTGGGGGAAAAAAAGAAAAAAGAAAAAATCAGAAATGTATCACAGTGAGCCAGAAAGAGACACCTCCTAAATGTTTTTTTTTAAACTAACAGCTCAAAGCTCAGAGTTATAAATTGTAATGAAAAGCTGTTGAAGTACCAAATAGAAGTAGAAATCCTCACGTTTGTAACGCCTGAACCATCAAATGCTTTGCAAAAGTGACTTAAATGATTATCAAAATTGCCAATAAAATCTGTTTCAGTCTTATGTTAACAAAACAGCATACCTCTTTCCTGCTTGAAGTGATTAGATAGATATTGTCTACAGCTTTAAGCATATTCTTTTGTTACAAGGAAAAAACAAAAACAAAAACCCTTGTTTTAGTTCACATTACCTGTAAAGCACTTCACTACCTCTAGGTGGCGAAATTATACTGCAATGTGGCATAGAGGAGGAAGGGTCAACTCTTTTCCTTGTGAGAGCTCAACCTGTTATCCTGATCCCCTCCAAGGTTACAATTTGACCCCCCCCCCCAATTACCCCAGCCTGCCTCACTGTCATGACCTCCATTTAAACTAAACATCAACTCTATAAATACAGTAGAAGGCACTAATTTGACCTCTATGTAGAAAATCTACAGTCATTGTTGCAATGACATGCATGCATTGTTATGTATTGTCAAACAAAAAAGAACCCATCTTTTGCAAGTCAAGGTCCAAATAAAATAACTGGGCAAATGTTATGTTCCAATAAAGTATTAATTTGTTACTAATTTATTCTCTGGAAGGATGTATTGTCTGTTTTCAAGCTTGGACAATCTAAGATATCCAGTAATACTCATACTAAAAAAAATAGTGATAAATATTGTGGTGACACTGCCATGTTTATTAACAGGCTGTGAGAGATAAAGTTTTAGAATATACCTTTAAATAGAAATAATATTTGTCCATCCTGACTTGCCTTTTTGCTTCATTATTTCTTTTGTAGACACTCTGCCATTGGCTCTGTCAGGAGGCCCACAGTGGAGCTGTGAGGTGGGGGGTCAGGGGTAGAGGGGCCAAGCCTGGGGGCAGTCTGGAGTCTTGGATCCAGCTTCAGGTTCTGGTGTTTCCCCACCAGCCTTATTAAACCCAAGCTCAAGCTGGGCAGCCAATATCTTCAGGCAACACCTCAGGGTGTCCCTCCTAATTGTGACTCTGCACCCTGGAGTCTTCCTCCCTGAACCGCGCTCATGCACATAAGTGCCAAATCTCTCACTGATGCACCAGAATACACCGGTTAACCCGTAAGTGCATAAAATATCAGCAGCAAAAAATTAAGATAGTATATTTGCAGGGGGTTTATCAGCTTTTATTCTTAAACTTAGCAGTGATCAGTGACAGAGATATATGGCATTTAATAATCAACATAATGATAATTTAAAAGAGGAAAAAAACCAACAAACATTAAAGTAAAGTTTCAACATATGTGTGGTTTGCAGAAATGTACAAGGTCAACATTCAATCCTAGAAATTGGGTTGGTTTTTTCACCTCAACAGCTCATCTTTGTTTTTTTTATGTATATATAAGGTCAGGTCAGCACTTACATCATATGGCGTGCTGTTGGGGGCTAATCCTCCCATTTACCCTCGAATGCAGTGGATAGACTCTGTCCCCACCAAAGGGATTTGTATCAACAGCATCCTCCAAACTGCCTGGACAACAGCAGACTGAGACTTTGATCTGAAGAATCACCAGCACATTAAAACTTCTGCACTTTGATAATTCAGATCAGCCACTAATCTATTTTAACTTTTCCAACAGAGTTTATTACACAGCTGTCATCAGGTTTTTTCATGAGAAAAGCTGTGATTTGTGCCGTTCTGAGGTCATAAACACATGATATAGGATTGTTTCTCTGTTCGAGATCTTTGTGGCAAGGCACCCAAAGTTTTGCCTGAACTGATGGGTGAGGCCATAAAACACAATCTAACTGTACTGCTCCTCAGAGTTATTACATGACTCTATCATAAAAATCTGAAGTGCAGCTAAGTAAGACATTATAGGTCATATAAGTCATTTTTGATAAAGTTTATAAAAACTCTTTGATAACCTGAACTAAGAATTTTTAAGTCTATGGCACTCCAGTTTTAACTTGAAAGATTTGTATTTTACACAGTTTTGAACCAAGGAGATAATTTGTCCTTGCAGGCTTTTCATCTTGTTCCTGGATAGTTACAGTACAATTAAGCAAACCAATCAAGACGGCACAAAGAGAAATTATAGCTGAAGCGAGTGGCTGACATAAAAGCCGCCCTCTTACTGTTTTCAAAAGACATATTTAATGAGAGAGAAGCCATTCACTGCATGCAAATGTAGCCTAGCAACCAAGAGTTACTCGCAGCCCCACACTGAGGTGTTGTGAGCAAATCAGAAGACAGACTAGTCAAATCACCACTTACACAGGAAATCTCGTCGAAAGGTGCCATTTTCAGGATCCTTAGAGTAAATGAGTGAATGCTGCCTAAATGTTTCTCTCTGAAATATGTATTTTGTTTGGTATCAAGGAAAATACATGTAATCTTCACAACTTGGAAGCACAAAAAGCTCTTTGAGTTTCATCTTCAAAGTGTCATAAACTTTTCCTACTCTTTGTAACTTACAATAATAATACAACCAACCACACACATGATGATAATAATTAACTGAGTTAAATTGGTGAAATTGTGGGCAAAAACTTGCTAATTTACACATGCAACAGTTATGGGGCTGCATATCTGGAGTCATTTTTCAGGCCACCAGAATGCAGGTACAGTTTTCTCTCACTGTAGTTCTGATAAACTCTCCACTATGTTCACCAGCCTGCATCTGTCTGCTGTTATCTGCTGAGCAGGTACAGCACTGTCTTTTTTATCCCTCCAAACTTCTGCTGATTATTCTTAAGGAATTGGAAACCATTTTTTTGAAATTACTCATATGGTAGATTCATATGGAACATGTTAGTTACAGAGCAATGTAAAGATTAGAAAAAAACCCCTCTATCAGTGAACAGACAGTTACGTAACATAATTCAGACCGTTGATTCTATGGCTTAACTCCTTCCTTCAGACTGCAGATTAAATCAACCCTATTTTCTCAACATGTGGTGAAACATTTGTGATCACGCACATCTGGATGAGCTGAAAAAACCCCAACAAGCTTTATTATGACAATTTCTCTGAGTTCTTTTTTAAATTAGCAAAAATAAGATGAGTATAGTTTAAACTTCTCTGCAGAGCACCTTAAAGTGCACCGACTCTCACCAAATCCACTGTGTTGAATGAGTTTGGGATTATTCTACTCTGAGCCAGCTGGCATGTAAAACTGGAGGTAAACATGCAGCTAGGCTTCTCACACTACTTAGCTAAGCTTCTTTTGCCATGAAAGAGTATTTTCAGGACACCCTGCTGCTCAGAATGGATCAGTGTTTTCATGAACTCATTGAATCAGCAACAGACAAAAATCAATGCAGTGTGGAGCCTGAATGATGAAATATTGCTGAGGCAGGCTGCTGTTTTCCCTTTAATTTCTTATAATATTGACTCATGGGATGTTTTGCCCATTGATCATCTTAACCAAAATGTCATGGGTTGTGATAAAAGGATCAGCTTTCAATGACAGTCTCTATCTCTGGTCAGTAGCTTGGTTCACTGCAGGTTTAGACATTTGAAGTTGTCCTGCACAAACTCTTTTTTCATGAGGCAACTGGGTCAGTGAGAGATATATGGATTGAAGTACAAGGGCAGGAAGTACAAGATGGTAATATTTACAGGTGCACTAAAGGCGCACAGTGTAATTTCTACAACCAAAATACCAAAAACCATCAAAATACCCTCCCCAAAAACATACAACACCATACTCAAGTCCTAGCATACAATAAAAACAAAGCCTTAAAACTTCAAGTATCAGAAATGAGAAAATCATTCAACAGCAACAACAACGAAACAACACAATCATCAGTAACCACCAACACATCTGAAACTACCAAACTGGTTTTCCCAAAAGTATCACAGATAACCAAACTGCCAGTGTTATAATATCAGAAACACCACATGACACAAGAAACAATAAAACAGTAATAAGTCACCAAATTCCAGTGACCCTTACAGCTGCAACACCAAAAACATTTCAAACCTCACGAAAGACCACAAACTGAGTCTGACAATACCATAAATGAACAAAAACTATAAAAAACAACTTTTAAACAAATATTTTAAACAAAAAAAACACATCACGCAGGAAAAACACTGCCTCAAAAATATCAAAGACCTAAATAATATAAAGAAAAAAACAAAAATGCACATCAAAAAATAAATACCAAAGTACCCAATAACAGGGATCCCCTGGTCTACTGCCCCCTCCTCACATTTTGACATCACATCAAAAGGCTTTTTCCCAGGAGAAATACCCAGGTGGAAGCCCATCTGTCAAGGAGACACAGAGACGTCTCCTCTTATTTCCCCTTCCTCATCCAATCCAGCTGACCCTGTTCCCTCCTTTCCTCCCCTCCTCGTGCCATCCCCATCTGAGTGTTCACAACCCATTATTGAGACATTACTGAGTCTGGGATATTGTAGTCACACTGTTGACTGTTCCCCCTCCCACAATCCACGCTTCCATCCATCCCCAAAAACCTGAGCCTTGATACCTTAATCAGTTTTGACAGGAAAAGTGGCTGCCATCACAACCCCTGCTGTCCGGATTTGCAGCTCATCACCTCGACTTAATAAACCCTGTCAGATGTAACAGGCCTGCTGATGCTGGCAGCCTCCTTTAAAAACCCTGTTATGACCACAGTTGGTTACACACACACTGAAAAACACATCTACACTATAGTGTTTTCAGTGTTTTCCAAGGGATTGACTGGATGGACCGAGAGAGCAACAGAGAGGAAGCCTGAAAAAGCAGCTTCTCTGAGTAGGGACCTTTACTCAAGATCACATTTCACTCATACATCAAAATCTGCTTCCTACACCCTCAAATGAATCCATTTCATCAAATCAATCATATCCTAACTACACTTCAAACTGTAAAAGAGTTCTTGTAAATGTATTAATTTAACATATGCTTTGCTACAACATCAAATAAACGTATATACATTTGTTTTTTAAAGATAAGTTGTACTGAATTATCATCGCCATGCTTTACAACCCCTACTTGATTGCCTGTCAGCTAACAAGTAAGATCCAACTTCTCTAGTACTTTCATCAGAACCCTTAATGGTTAAAATCTCTGAGCCCTACAAAGAATGAGCCTTTTTTATGTATTCTGTAACAGTACATTCATTTGCTACAAACCATCAACTCTATTGACGTCTATGACTGAAATAACTAATTGAGGATAATTTACGTACAATTTGGAATAAATGAGAGAACGTGTCTCCTTTCCTTAACAACTGCTGCTGGTGTGCCCTCAGTGAATGTAAAACAGAGGCCAAAAAAAATCTTTTATGCACAGTAAGTCTCGCCTGAGCAAAGAAAATGTAAAAATTCATTCTATTATGCAGATATAACTAATATTAACACATCATTTTCCTCCTAAATGACACCTTTGACTCACTTCCGTCCAAATTGCTGCTCTGTATTTCTGTCCATTCGTTAATCTTCTCATTTATGTTCTGGTCATGTGTTGGCGCCCAGCAGTGGTCTGACGGTGCAAACCTTCAATCCTCTTTCTGTCACTTTGTAATATGAAATGTCAGAGCTGTCCAGGTGTGATTATTAATCCCTGCCATTAATCAGAGACACTAAAAGTGAGACAACGAATGGAAGACATTATCATAGACAGAATAATGACCAGTCATTACACCATCAGAAGAAGTCAAATGAGGACTTTTTCTTTCAGAGGCCTTATTATCCAATTTTTGGAGTAAATGCTTCTCCATGAGTATTACATCATAAAATTTCTATATGATATTCTGTCTTATTGAATGAGCCAAAGTAACAAAGGATCACCATGAGGTTACTAAATATTTTGTTGATTTAGCACTTTAATTTCATTATAATTCTGTTTAATATGCAATGTTAAAGAATATCTTACAAAACACATGTAAAATGTAAAGGCGGGATGGTCTTTTGTTTCACCTTTAACCACATCCATCAGTGCTGTCACTACCAAAAGGAAAGTTTGTACAAGGCCATTATCACACCGAGTGTAGAAGAATTTAAATCCAAAAATATTTTATACATATGGGAACAACCCTTTAAATGTTAAGTTTCCCAGAATGTTGTTCTAGTCAGGGTGTAAAAGTCTTGGAAAGATATTTCTAATAGGTCAAAATTTTGAAAAAGAAGCCTATTTATGTGCTTGCTGAAGGGTAGCTAAAAGATGGATACCACTTTTATGCCTGTCAGTTAACTGTGAAGTGAGCAGACAATTAGCTTAGCTTAGCATGAGACTGGAAACAGAGGAAAGAATCCGGAAGCCACTAAATTCCAGTTAAACAATCGCTGATTTTTTAAGTTCTATTTATGTTCACATTTAACAAATGAGATGAGGTTTGAGGGAGTTAGTAGGTGTGTTTAACTTAATTAGAGTCATGCTAGCTGTTTCCGCCGCTTCCCAGTTTTATCCTAAGCTAGGTTAATCACTTCTAGCATACCTTCACATTTAAAAAACAAACATGAGATCCTCTTATCTAAATCCAGGAAAAGGTAATGTAACTTGTAAATGAAAAACTAAACCTCAAAAAAAAAAAACTACAAAAAATTCTTTTAGTCCTCAATAAATAACAGAACTGCTTCAACTAATGTAAATACCATGTGCTGTTTTTTCTTTGGGTGGTGGTCTACAGCAGCCAAAAAGACATCCTGAAAGAGAAAGAGGCTCATTCTTGCTGCTGCAGGCGTCCGACCTTTATTTACAATCTGCTGAGTTCACAGTCCACGCTGCACTGTCTCAGCGCACCGGATATTATTGATGTGTCTATTCGCAAAACGGGAGTGGATTGGCATAGGAGGTCAATTCCATTACACCTGGCTTGTGTAGTGTCAACATGCCTCAGCCTGAGGCAGACGCTCTGAGAGATTGTTTGGGGGTCGAGATGGGAAAGGCTCGCTCTTTTGATCAGCGTCTGCTGGGCTGCAGAGAGATTGAGCTCATCGCTTTGACTTGCATCCAGCTTCATGGAAGAATGGGCACAGCTCAGATATTAGGGTGGACCTCACTGACTCTTGAGCTTGTAATGCATGCTCTTCACCATTATCATCATACTTTAAATTCACATATTTGGTATGCAGTCTCCTGTGGAAGCTGCCAAAACAACCACAGTTTTCTCATGGTACACTGCAGGTCTCGATCCAAACTGCTTTTGCATGTATTTATTTTTGCCTCTTAACATCTAAATCAAGTTATTGTTTTATCTAAATGCCAGAAACCCATTTTTTCTTGTATGAGAGGTGATCGATGAGTTGGAGCAGAAAGACATGAGTTATACAGCTTTTGTTACATGCACATGCAGCTCAACTCTTTTTGTGATTATGCAGAAAGTTTGAAGTTTTGTGGTAATTCTGTTTTGGGTAAATAAAAAGATTCTCTGATCAGCACTGTCTGAGAAAACGTACAACACCGATCCTTCATGCAGCCATCCAGCACCTTCGTCTAAAAGGCTCATCCAAGGAGGTTTATGATGACATAAAGGCAACATGAGGGGAGGATGTCCCCTTGTACAGCATGGTGAAAAAGTGGGATGCTGTTTTCAAACCTGACAGATGAAGATGACTGCACAAAAGCCGATGTTGTCCATTTTATCAGACAGCATTGATCACTCAAAGAGCTGAGCCGCAGGAGCATGCAAAAAGAGCTGGATAATTCATCTGCTTCTACCTTAGGCCACGATGATCAATTACTCCTCGCACAGCTCTGAAGATCATTTTCTCTCGTGAGTGGAATCACCAAGTTCATGTTACAAAGTGATCTTCAGGGCATCTGCACATATTTGATTGGACAAGCCAGTGGGCTGCTGGATGATGCTGCAGTGCATAACAAAACTGCTACGAGCTCGGCTTTCCTCAGGCGACCTTGTGCTCTTATTTGGGATGAAATCTGTGTCCATGCAGTGTTCACATTCAATATAATAAGAATAGTGGATGTGGATGTTTTTCATAAGGTTTTTTGTACTAACAAAGAATTAAGAACAGGTGCAGTCTTTTGTACATTTTTTTTGTAATGGCCTCAATTATTTGTATTTTATCAAGTTTATCAAATTTGTCAAGTTGATTTTCACCTATGTTTTTTTTGTAGGTGTCACAGTTATAATGGTGTCATAATTATAGGAAGAAGAAGGGCTAATTTGCATTATGGTCATTTTGACTCATTTTCCTTTACCAGAACACCTTGTTGTATTATAGCTTATATTTAGCAAATTATCTTATTAAATCAGATCAGCCCACCAGAGAAAAAAACATGTTATGTAAGTTTAAATTATGTGGTGGCAAAGATATGAACTGAAAACTTAAGAATGGTTTTAAAAAAATATATTCCACTATTTTTGGTTCAAGGAGTTAAAATGGACAAGTCTGATAGCCAGGGAGTTGAATTTAAATATCTTACCAACTGTTCATAGGTATAATTGCAGGTAAGATGCACCTCAGAGAGAAGCTTTTGTTCATTGTTTAATTTTAAAAAGCCTATGCTAATATCTTTCTCTTTTTTAGAAAATACAGCTTAAAATTTGACTTCAGCGCCTCTGAGCCCACACACATCTGGATTCAGTCTGTGTTTCAGTATTACCCAGAAGGCCTGCAGTGTGTTTTAGTGGGTCAGAAAGACATAGAGGAGGTAATGAGCCTTTACTTCAAGCCCTATTACTCAGGAGTCTTTGCTGTGCTCCGGCCAAACTACGCTTGGCTGCCGTACAGTTTGGTCAAACGGAGAATGAGATGGATGAGATGGAGGAGATAGCCCCATCTTCCCTCCATTTATGCTCTTTGGCTGTGTAAAACTCCTCTGTGAAGATGAAAGCAATTAATTTGGCATGAAAATGAGTTTAATATGATAAAATTTTCAGTGCGATCAGGAGACTACTTTATGACCTGTGTAGGGCAGATTTAATGATTCTGGTCTTTGATATCTGAGTGAAAGAGAGAGAGTGACAACTGAAGATCCAGTAAGAGTTTTGTTTTTTGACATTTGTAAGATCTGTAGTCCACTTCCAGTAGACTAGCTTACTTGTTGTTTGGAGCTAAAGATTTGTGTGGAATAAATAGTCTGTGTTTATGCAGACTTGGTTGGTGCAGAGGTCCCTCTTCATGCATTTATTCTGAGTTAATGCTGCAGACACTTGAGTATTATACAGTTAGACCATCTTTTGCTCGAGAAAGGTACAAAATGAAAAACGATCTTCAAGAGAGAAAAGCTGATGTTGTAAGTATCATTTAATTTTAGTTTTTCTTTGAGCGTATGAAAATCCTCCCAAGAAGAATATACACGTTAGAGCTGTAGTGAATTGTTTGCAGCTTTGTTGAAATATGAATTTTAAATAATATCAAAATGCAGATGGCATATATAGCAGGGCTTGAAGTGTTGTTTGGGTTGGATGGGATGGAGGACAAAAGACTCAGAGTCAAGCTGGATTCTTCTCTAATCCACTGGAAGGAGGTGGGGGGGTCAAAGTTTTTTTTAAAACTTTAACTGGGGGAGAAATGTACTTCATGAATGTACAGAGAGGAAAAGGGACAAAGAAAAGACTGGAAGTAAATAACTGGAAGAACCAGGGTCCTTTGAGTGTGAATGAGTGTTAAACTCAGTCAGACATACGCACACTGTGCCAAACTCAATTTCACATGAGTAACGTATCACAAAATGTCCCTGTTTTTTTAAGGGATATGACAGAAAATTTGATGACAGATGTTCAAAGCTTCAACAAAAAAAAACTTTCCGGGGAGGTCAAATGTAAATCCAGTCCTTTTAAATGAAACATTTGAAAAAACCAAGTTTGCTTCATAATGGTTTGCAATCTGTGAAACTGCAACATGCTTTAACTTTACATGATGGAGAAACAGACAGTCATTAGGAAACCAGGAGAATTGTGAGAAACCAAGGAAAAAATAGAAATAACAGATATACAGTACAAGAACTGAAAATTGACACCATGTTAGCACTATTTCCACCCTGACTTCACACTGACCTGCATACAGCAGCTTCTTCTCCACAATATCGTCACAACAATACAGTAGAACTTTACCCAACATTGAAAAGAATTGCATCAAACCAACACATGACCTAAGTAGGATTCCAACTTTAGAATACGACTTCTATAGGCTCAACAAATATACCCTGTACTGTTTTTATTGGATATCTAATAGATGCTTTAAAGTCAGAGAAGAGATTGGTGACAAAACCCATACAAGGTCAAACTATTTCTATATTTAGCTTTAAATACAACCATAAAACCCACAGCGGTGCTCCAGTGACATTCACAGTCATCACCTCTCTCATCAGTGTGAACCAAGCTTTATTACTTACCAAAGGGATGAAATGACTGTGAAAGCTTATCTACAATATTGTGTATGTGTTTATGTGCATGTGTTTATGTGTGTTCCATATTTACGGGGATCATCAGCTCACCTCAATCAATCACCAAGTGCTGATAAAAACAGTTGTGACCTATAGGGGTTTAACTCAGATTTGTGCCGGAGTGACATTAAATGAAGTGCCTAAAGGTACTAAACATGGACTTCATATAGATTGCCTGGTAGTTCATTTCTAGTGAAAAAAAGAGAATGGAATAATTTTCCAGGACACGCAAGGTTTTCCAGGACAGTTTATGTTTTCATTCTGTGTACAAGTGAGCCACCTATAAGACAAATGTCCTCTTCTTTGCGATGAAATTTCCTCTTTTTATGTCCACTCCATCTTCTCTGCTCTCCTACTCTCCACCATCTTCTCTTCTTCTCTTCTCTTCATCTCACTGTTTCCTTTCCTCTTGCAGAAGTGGGTCACCATCATAGTCCCATTAATGGGGTAGTTTGTAATAGCTCTTTAATCTTGACACGACTCCAGCAGCATGTTGAGAAATAGTTGTGTACAAGTGAGTGCATGTGTGTGTCTGTGTGTCTTTGCTTGTTGTATGTAGAAGCCAAGCTATTTGAGACAGTCACCAATAATGGAAGGTAAATCCCCCTCCACTGCTCAGGCCTTTCACTGTCCTCTGATGGATAAGATAAGGTCAGTGAGAGGGCGAGGGCCAGCCCGTGCACACGCTGTGGAAAGGGCAGCGACAGTAGGGTAAGACAGGATCAGCACAGAGGATGTTATCATTAAAGAGCATCAGGGGAAGGATTTTAGCATCGCACAGCAGGGCTGTCTGCCTTCAACTGATGTCCTCGGCTTAAGATATGATTAGAAAGACAGGAAATTTGCTAAAAATGTACTTTTATACAGTTTTGTCAATGTCAGTGCCAGAAGAATGATCACATCAGCTGTGTAAAGCAACATTAAGATATGAGAACCAAACTCAGGACCATCTTGTCAATTTATGTCATGTACAGCCTTGGTCTTGAGGTTCTCTTTATTACAGTAGACATCTCTTCCTCTTTGAACTTATAAAACTGTCTATATAGCATATAAGTAGATTGTAAACAGTACTGAATAAATTATTCTTGAGTCTTAAACTTGTTTAACTCTCTGACATTGACATGAAGCTTGTTTTGAGTGCAATGGCCCCCTGTAGGAAATAAACTTCCACAGAATTCATGGGCAAAGCTGCTGGCTGATTTTTTTATAATCAACAGCAGTACTGAGATAACAGCGAGTGAGTGGCAACGATTGTAATAACAGTTAATTGGCTGTCTGTTTTTTTATAGGTAGACTTGACTAAATACACAGCAAAAAAGGATAAAAGTGATAAGAAAATGGACATAGACATTCATTACAGGCTGAACGAATATCAACACACTGAGATGAGTAAATGTAACAGCCTCTTAGGCCACAAACTTATCAATCAGTGTTGTTGGACTTTTTTTTTTTTTAACAGACTTATGGACTGCTCACCTTAAATTCCATCTCTAAACTAAAAATTTTGCATTTACCAGAATGACTTTTTTACTTTTTCACTGTATTGAGATGATTTTAACCACTCCATTTTGAGAGTCTATTCCCAGAGCTGACTTTTGCCCACAGTGTTGTGTGAAAAAATCGCAGATGTGTCACGCCTCATCTCGCTGTGTGGTCAAATGCGATTGACCCTCTTGTCATTTAAAAACTCCCTCCAGGGGGAAAAGGGGAGCGAGGAACAAGATGAAGCCATGATGGGAAGTAATTATGCACAAGACAGCTCACTACATCTTTGTTTACCCTTCTTAATTTGATTCTGTCTCTTTCTCCTGCTCTCCCTCATCCATCCACCATTGGGTGTGTGCATGTATGTGTATGTATGTGTTTGTGTGTGTGTGTAAAACAGTGATTGATAGTGTATGGGAAGTTGGAGGTAATGAGCCTTAGAAAGAGATGAAGTGTAACAAATTTGTATGGATTGAAAAGAAAAGAAAAGAAAAGAATGAAAGGGAGGAAGAAGTGTGTTCTTTTTCTGTTTTTAAATAATATGGTGTGAGTTGTTACTTCCTCAGTGGCAGTGTTGCTGTGTTGCTTGCTGAATAACTTTAAATTCTCTGCCCCTTCCTCCAGTTGCTTCTTTATACTTGGAAAAAAATATGAGAGGAAGATATCAGCCAAAACCGACTGCAAATTTTATTTTTTTACAGTTAAATAATATAACATGCATCACAAATTTATGAAACAAAATACTACATCACATATAAAGTGTAAATACCACGGTGATACAGGGAACCATAGAAGGTGCAAAACAAGAACAGATCATTTGTTAGGAAAAACAAAACGGAGGGATTCAGTGGCTACATCTGTATCTGACATTTTCATTTCCTCCGAGATTTCCTTTTTGACACGAGATAGCTGAAAGCAGAGCCTTCCCATCAGATGAACCTTGTGTGTGTGTGTGTGTGCGTGTGTGTATTTTTGTGTGTGTGCGTGCACACGTGCGTGCATGTGTGAGTGTGTGTAATCTCTCAAATAATAGTCCTCTTGCATTCAGCAAAATTTGATAATATTTGGTTTGACATATGTGTGTGTTTTTGTGTGTGTTTGTATATTTATGTGTGTGTGTGCATAAGCCAGTGGGGAACAGGATGGAGTGGAGGATCCATCTGGTTTCAGTCGATGCATGGAATGAATCAAAATTCACATCATTACCGGAAAAATTGCCTGTATCTCACTTATAGGGACCCACCATCCCAGGATCGGAGATTTTTAATCAAGACTCGAGCTCCCCGCGATGAAAATTTCATGTAAGGGGAAATTGGGCGTGTGTGTGTGTGTGTGTTTGTGAGCATGCATTGGAGTGTTTGTCAGCTCAGCTCTGTGTTTGATGTTGGGAATGATTTCACCTCCCACAACTCAACATCTGAGGTCTTGATCATCCTCTCTTTCTTTTTTTTTGTTTTTTTTGCCCCATGCTGATATCAAAAGATTTCATGCTGCACATGACAGACAATGAGTATCAGACAAGACACAATCACAAGCATGGCTTCCCTTCAGACTATACTTGGCCTGTTTTTTCATACACTTTTAAATTTAATCAATATCTAGAATCTAAGCCCGTTAGCCCTGAGTTTTAGTCTTTAGAAGCTTGTGCCTTGAACCCAACAAGGTGAGTCAAAGAGGAATTACATTTTTAGGATTTTTATGTTCTCTGACACTATGATTACCTTGTTTTTGCCCGTGTTTTTTGGAACATACTACAGCAAAGAATGCCCTATTGTTTTTTGACGGTGTGATTTTGAACAGACTTTATTGTTTTTTATTGAAATCTGCAACTTTTTAGTTTATGTAAGGATTTCTTTGCCCTTTGTTTTTGTTTTGATCTTAGCCATGAGATATATGTCAGGTTTCTGGGAAATTGTGCATTGAGAAATTTTACATTTTGCACAGCTGACTCAGTTTAACAGTGTCAGTAATAAAGTATATGAATAGAGGTACAAAACATGAGCATGCACAGTGATGTTTCACAGTACAGATGAACATGGTCTGGCAACACACATGCATGCTGCACATAAACCGGTTGCAGAATCATGTGTGTTTCAGAGAGATTTGAGGGAACCCTCTGTTTCTTTCTTACCTGCTCTCTGTCTCAGTGCATTATTAATAGTGAGGAGCTTCCAGCTTGTTGTCTTTTCTTCCTCATAAATGATTTACCAAACAGACACACAATGCCGCAGTTACAGAGGGAATGAAAATAACAGCAGTTTAATGGTTATGTTGTACTTAAAAATTAAAACCATTTAAGTGCTGAATGTGTTTTGTGAACTTTGGGCTTGAGGTACTTTCAAAAACACATCATTTCAAGGAGACCTTTCTCTGTTTTTTGAAGTTAGGTGTGCATGCTTTAGGTTTCATGAATATATTGATGCTGAGTTCTGACTCTTGCTTCACTCCTACAAAGTGCTCAGGTGACTGCTGATGTTCCTGTATGGGATGCACGCATACTGTCAGGTTCGTGTTAGATGTGCTGAGGTTACTTGGAAGTGGGTACCTGGAACTCAAACGCCAATCAGCATTTTTACCTCAGAGTTTATTGCTAATGAATTATTTTGTAATTTCAAATAGTCAATGAAGTTTCAGGGTTTTATTCATTAAAGCATGTAGGCACTTGGTGAGAAGTCATCATACATCCTGCTGTATGTTTTCAGCCTCAAAAGTAAGTCAAGAATTTTGGTCTTGACTGTATGTGTAGCAACATTATATTGAGCCCAGGAGGTATCAGTAGGAAATATCTGAAAAAAAGGTTAAATAGTAGGCTTGGAGACCAAGTCTAAAAAAGTCTGGCTTTCTTGTCCTCTGCTTCGTCAAATTTAATAATTCTTTAAAATCTAACTTTTGCAAGTCACAGTTTTTCAAAAGTGAAACTTTCTAAAGTGAAGCAAGTAATTTCATTACATTCATTTTATGGGTGCTGTACATTCTAGGTGCTGTTACCTGACTCCTTAATACATGAGAGATCAGGTTGTGCTGTAAGTGTTAACTGAATAATATGAAATTAGGCAAGTGACATGATTTGACTAACATTTGTATTACTCTATAATATGGCCCCTAATCTGAGTAGCAGTAAGAACAGATATTATATAGGTGCAATAAAAAAGGTCTGAGATGGTTCCAGTTGCAAAGAAATAGAGTGTTGCACTGCTATGTGCATGCAGAAGGTCTATGCTAGCTGTCATTAGTATCCCAGGTTTCAGTGTACTTGATTTCATGGTAATGTGCACTGGTATGTGTGCATTTGCAGTTTCACCAGGAGACACAAATTAGAGCAGAGAGTGAACATCACATTGTGTGTCAAATTCAAGCAAATCTGTAACGGAGGCCCTCGAAATTTTTTGGACAACTGACATTAATGAAGCAGTGAACTGGGCGAGGTGCTTTATGTGGGAATTGTATTTCAAGAGGAACAAAAAATCACTGAAGGATGACAAGAGGTCAGAGCTGACCCTTCATGACCACAACCACAAAAAAATGCTCACAAAATTGTGTTATTGTGATTATTCTGGTCAGTTTTGGAACAGCATCCAATCAGAGTTTCTGCTAAATACTAATCACTTTTATTTTTTACTCCGTTTGATATAGTGCAGTGTGAGAAAAATGAACACATTAAAAAGATATTAGGCATCATGATTTTGTCTTTGTCAGCACAAATTAGCTCTAGCTATTTGTAGGTAAGAATGTTTTTAGTACAGGTAAGCTCTGCCACTGTTTGTTTGTGTTGTAAGTGCATGATGAACCATTTCTTTTGAAACTAAATGGGTTGTGAACCAATACAAAAATCAAAGAAAGTAGCCACATTAATGTTGTAAACAACCATCAAGCCATCCTTCAGTGCTACATGAACCAAGTTGTGTACCTGTTTGTAACAATCTGTCATTTAGATAAATTATCAGTAACTTCAATTACTTCCTGATGATAATTCTTCTTTTATTATGAGTTTTGCTTCTTCTGAGTAATGAGCCAACTGTGTAATAACCCACAGTAAACATATTAAACAACCGGTCATTTTGTGCTCAGGTCTTCACTGAGGTGATTGAACTGCAGGTGTGTCCTCAGCCTCGGAGAGAAGGAGCTGCCTGAGCAGCAGTGGCACTTGGCTGTGGGCTTTGAGTCAAGAGCTGAAACACTGGAGGAAGTGTATTCTCTGCTGTCTGAGTAAATTAAAACTCATTTGCTAATGGTGAAACCCGCTTCCCTCTCGGCGAACTCTTGGATAAATCACATCCTCTGTTGTGCTGCAGTGCAGACAGAGTGAAGCTGCTCACAGTGTCTCCTCTGTCCTTTGTTTTTCTCTGTTATTTTCTGTTCTCTCAGGCTCATACTCTCCTTTCCTCACACTCTCAGGAGCTGTGTATGGATTCTGTGGTTTGATGATGGGGTCGCTGCTTGGCATTAACACTGTACAGATCCATCAGACTCCGAGAAGGTGATAAAAAGAAAGAAATCCTTCTCCATCACAGGCTTCGCTGTGAACGGCTGGGTCTTTGATGCAACATTAGGCAGCTGCTGCAGTGAACAGAGGGAGGGTTGTGAGAGAGCAAAAGCAGTGTCAGTGTGTCACAGTGTGTGAGTGTGACAGCATGTGTGTTCTGGTTAATGTTTGTTAGACCTACACTGGACTTTTATTGAGGTAAAAAATAAATAGTTTTACAACCAAGACATCATTTTCATAGCAGCTGCCACAAATCTTTTAATATAAGACAACATTTTACACATTGCCTGCAGGCACATGGAGACATCATTAGTGTGTTTGCAGTTACTTTATTTTTTTTCCAATTTGTATGTATTTGATGAAGCTGATTAATTCATAGTCGTAATAATACTTGATGACGAAGTGTAATTTGAAAATAATTGCTCATTGTGACACACCCGCTTGTGGTGGGTAGTTCATGTAAGATCAAAACTTCAAACTAAACTGACTATAGCTAGTAACCCTATAAGCTGCTACATAGGTCAACTTTTTTCCAAAATGAAATACAACTACCTGAACAAGCAAAAGATTTAACTTACCACTGAACTGAAGTCAGTCAGAAACAGGGCAAAGTGTCCAGTGTTAAGAATGGGGATGTGTTCATTTAGTGACAAAGTCTGCAGTGCAGTTGAACCAAGTCAGCAAAGTGATTTGTAATTTTCACCTTTCAAACTGACCGATGCTATCACTTGACTTTGCAAGTCAGTTCTTAAATAGCATCCAGTCAGAGTTTTAGCTAAATGCTAACTTTGTAGCTTCCCTAAGGCCTATGGAGCATTTTAGCATAATTCAGTTCAGTGTTTTGGATGCTGTTTTCATGTGATTGTTGCTCCATGTCTAGATAACTAACTCCCAACTTTTTTGTAAACACAATAAATGTAGTAATGTATCGGAGAAAGCCTGTAAGTGTTTATGATTAGGTAATGTTTTCTGAAATTCAAAAACTGAAATCAGACTGTCTTGGACCGTTTCTAAGGAAATATTAGCACAGACATAAATAAACCTTAAATGGCTGCATATGGCACTTTACAATTTTTGCCCCTCATTCACACACTCACTCACATGCTGACTGCAATAGGATATTATTGGCCACTAATCAGGAGTAATTCAAGGATTTTAGGAATTTCAGTGTCCTGCTTTAGAAAACTTCAGTATGGAGACAGAAGGAACAAAGGAGCAAACAGACAAGAATGAGATCAGCAGACGACGTGCTCCGGACAGCTGGTATAATCACATTTTATACAAAAATTTAGTATTTGCAACATATTTGAATTTTAATATTGAATAGACATATAAAAATATTCATATGGGTTATAGGTTACTATATTTGTCGATTTTTAATTAAAGCAATATGGAAAAAGCAATAAGGCATACAGAAAAATGTAAGACACATGACATCAATAACAGAGCAGACAACTAATATAACATTAGTTTGGAGGTTTGCACACTGTGGAGTTTGTGAGAAAATCAGAGCCTCAATACGCTTTATGTGTTTGTATGCATGGTTTCTTTGGGTTCCAGAGGAGACCAGTGTGTCTTTCTTATTTGCACAGAGGGGGCTCAGCAGGGCTGTAAAACCACAGGCAATATCAACACATTTCATGCAGTATGATTAACACACATGTGCATATTAAAACATATCTCATACATATACAGCAGGCTGTTTGGCTCAGCAGGCTTCTCACCAGTGAAGCTTCTCAGTCTGATACTAAAGTGACGTTTCGTGGAAGAAATTATCTCATTATTTGTGTTAACACACCAGATCTGATTCTGAAATGGCCTGGTTATTTTCCGCTGAGGAGCGTAAACGTAGCTAGATTCAAATCCAAGTTCTATATTCTTTTATTTAAATAAGAAACCAAGTTTAAGTCAATTTTATTTGTCTAGTGAGACTATAGTAAGAATTAGTTCAATTAGTCTCAAAACTAATATAAAAACTAGCTTTGTGTGAACATGATATGAGCGTACAAAACAGTATCTGCAAGCAGAGAAATAAAAACAACAAAGAAAGATTTCCTTTAAGGGAGCATTCCTGCCTAAATGTTGTCAGGCAATATGATGCAGCAGCGTTTACATCTCACAGCTCAACTTTTGAGACCTTAATGACGGGTGTAGCAGGGACAGTGGATGGCTTACTGCCTCCTTTGATTGGTCACTTTGAAACTGATAATGAGCTTTGACTGACCATTTGGTTCAATCACTGACAGTCAAAGACAGGCAGCTCCCTCTGTTTGTGCTATTGTAGGGGGGAGTTTGAATTACATGAGCTGTACTGACCTTAAAAGGGATGGAGAGCTCTTTGTGTACGAAATAAATTAAAAAAACTGTCGTTTTGCACCATCAGGTTTTATATGAACTGTCCTCTGTCAGAATATAAAGTGCTCCATAAAAAGATACAGCATGTTTTATAGTTATTTGTGAGGCAGGAGAGGGCAGCGCACATTCATCAAACAAATGCATTCACTTGATTTAACTGCAACTGATTGTCCAGTAAGGAACCAAAAGCGCGGATGGTCACAGCTTCACCAAGATTACACAAAAATAGATTTTGCTTTTCAGTGTGAGACTCTGCACCAAGATGTACTCTGTCAAGGCCATATTAAGTTTCCACAGTTAGAGCTACTTAACCCAATTTTGCTTGGATTGAAGCTATATGCTTTAGTAAGTATGCTAACATGCTAACATTAGTACACAACACTGAGCGTTTGATAATGTACATTTTTATCTTTACATCTGGTTGATATGTTCTGATTTTAAAATAATATTCTATGTTTATTATTAACCAAATTCATAGAGGTTCTGCATTTTGGCAATGTTATCCAGTTTTCTGTGAAACTGCTGCAGTCTGGTGTCTGTTTATTATGGCTAAGAGGTCTTTTAATGCTGTGAAATGGTCTTATCCAAACCTCTGACTTTTATAGTTGGCAAATAAACAGCAGCATTTTTTTTGATGGAGGCATTAAAACCATTCTTTTGAATATGTGCATGTTTGCTTTTTGTCGCTAATGCTCAAAATTTGTAGTGTAAAGCTTAAATTTTGGTTGTTCTTTGAGGAGAATCAGAAAGCCAAAGATGGAAAAAAGAGAGACTCTTTGCTACACATTAAATGCACTGCTGGTGCAACAAAGTGACCCTAGAATGTTTACGTGTGGTAGGGAAACACTTGATTTAAAATTGAAATAAAGCACATGTAGTGTATTTTTAGAAGTGTTTACGAGCAAGTAGAGGAGGAAAAAAGCATCAAGGAGTTTTCTCCAGGGACCAAGTCAAGTGGGTTTCCAGCCTACACACACACACACAAACATAAATCCCTCCACCCCAGCAGGGGGGTCATGCTCTGAAGCTGTGCAGATCATGTAGATTCCCCACTCCCCACAGCTGTAACAACATATGGAGCTGCGTTTGCCAGCCAACACAGAGCATGTCATTAAACAGCATTATTAAAATCTAGTACAACAGCAGGGTGTCAATGAGAGGCTCGGCTGGCGGGGGCTGATTGCTTCATTAATTATGTTGTTGTTGTTTTTTTTTTGTTGACAATTTGTTTCATGGAAAGTGCATGCTGTCATTTTGGGGTTTTTGTGTTAGAGGTTAGAGGATGAATATGGTTTATTCATCTCAAAATTGACTAATTAGGTTTTGGGGCGTGGGAGGCTTGTATGTGTGAGTTTGTGTACTTTAATGGGGTACAAGCGGGGCAGCAGGTGAAACAGCAGGTTGTCACATCAAAGTCATTTGTGTCACACTAATGCAAACATGCCAGACCTACATGGTTCTCTAATGGTTTTGTGAGACTAATGGCGGCCTGAAAAGTTGCAGGTTTGATCTCCATTACAGCTACATCGCCCATTTGTGCTGTTGTTTCTTTGAGCATAGCAAAGAGCTTGGAGCTGTACACTTGATACAGGAACATTATAACTCAAGCGAGATAAACTGACACAAACCGAACACATTTGACAAATAATTAACAAGGTGCGGTTACCAAACAAATCTGGCCAATTCTTCATCCTGCATTTTTTTGGCATTTAAAGTCAATAATTAAAAAACATGCTGACAAAGAACAAAATAAACTGTTTGTTATTGCCTTTCAGAACTACCCAACCCAAAATGAGCCTTCATTGTCACTTCACTGCTAACTGAGGCCCCGACGAGCATTAAGCGAAATGCAGGAACATGTTGGAAACAGATGATGCTAACCTTGGCTAACAGCTGCCAATACATGTAAAACATCTCAGCCTGCATGCCTTCTGCTTTCTGACCTTCCCTAATGGTTTTCTGCTTTCAAAACCTGACCTGCTTTTTTTGGATTCATCTCTTAATTTTTCCCAATGCATAAACTGAAATGACATGAGCACTTCATCTGGTCTGCTCTCTTTGTAGAAAGATCCTTCATATTCAGTCCACCAGTAAAATAGTCTTCCTCTTTCTTCTCTGAGAACTGTACTGAGTACTGAGAAGATTTATAAATTGCTCAGATTAAATTAGAATAGAGTGAATCTGCCTCCCTGCGTGTTCTGACTGGGTAGTAATCTATGTTAAAATGTCTATTGGAGTCATTTGGCTCAACGTCCACAGTCATTTAATGGGTGTAAGAGATTCCCTCTAGATAGATATAATAGATGGAAGCCATTACAGGTGCACCAATTATAGGAGGATCATGCAGACAGAAACAGTGACACAATGCAAAGGATGTAAAGAAATCATGCATGAAGTGAGACAAAGATCTTAATCACATCTCTATGTATAGACCGTTTGAGTTTACATTAACAGTTGAGCTGTCTTCTTAAAAGAACTATTTATTCTACTTTTTTTGAGAAGGGTCAGGTTTTATATAATCTTTCTTATGCTTGCTCATCTTTTATCGTGTTTTTTGTTGTTATAAATTGTTCCTTATGTGATTGACAAAAATATCGATAATGTGTTAATTACTCATTGAACAATATTATGTGAGAAAACTCAGATCATCTTCCACTCTCACATTATCACAGCAGGTGGTGGTAATGCAGCTTACACGCTTGGTTGCACTCGCCATACAATGGGAAATATTCACAAGGTGTAATTGTTGTTTTTGTTGCTTTTGTCACAGACTCTTCACCTCTCTACATTTACATTTTGAGTCTAATTCATTTGCCACTATAGAAACAAAACACACACAAAAAAGTTCAAGATGAATAAGGATGATGTATTTGTTATGTTGTGATAAAACCATTACTGTATTTTAGGCCACAATAATTTGATAGTGAAAAATGTGATTTTCTGACTCTTCAAAAACAATATCATAAGAAATCCACAATGGAGTATCCAAAATTTTTACTTATTTTATTTAATTGTAAGCCTCTCCACATAACCCAACTGCTGTCTGTGGAGTTTGATCTTTATATAATATGTCAGAAACACAATCAACAACAGTTTTCATTTCAATAATATTAGACCTTTTTAATGCCCAATATAAAGCAACACATTCCTGTCTTTCTTTCTCACTCTCTCATGTTTCCTCCCCAAACTTCATGATCTTTCACATTTCTCCTTTATCCCTGTCAGAACACTCACAGTCACTGGCCTTTGTGGGACAGAAAGAGAAGAAAAGGTTCCAGCCTTTTTTATTCACTTACATATATTCAGTTTGACAACATCATACAGCCTGACCTTTGACCTCTCTCACTCTGACACGAAACGTGTATGCGTCCCACGCCACAGAGGACACAAGCTGAAAATTCTTGACAGATATGAGGCAGAAATAGAGCCGGGGGTGCTGGAGGCACAGAAGGAGAGATGTCTGACAGAATAAGGGCATACCTGGGGAGCATGAGGAGCTTATGAACACACACTTGCTGCATCCCAGAGAGGAGGTGCTGACTGACAGATCAGGAGTAAATTGCAAAAGGAGGTCAGACGAGGTCAAATAAGATCTCTTTATTCTGCAAAAAAAAAAAAAGAAAAAAAAGAAAGAAGTTTGAGTTGAAATGAAGTGAAACTGACGGGCTCCATCCCCAGTCGCTATAGTGTAAACCCTGATCCATGAATGACAGTTACACTATGATTTAACATTGTTATCCAATAAACAGTCCTCCAACAATACTACCTTAAATATTTAAACTTGATTGGGTTTTTTTATGCCTTTGCACCCAAATAGGGGAAAATAATTAATAAAAGAGTGAGACAGGTGTCCTTTTGTCAGTGATGATCCCTGGTTTCATTTCACTGACCACAGCCTTTGATTGTATCCCACCCTGTTGTCCCTCCTCCTCATGCCTTCCTGTCTACATCACATGTTACCCATCTAATAACTGAGAAATATCAACTCATTACATATATATTATAAAACACCAAGCACGGTGTGGCACAACTGGCTGTAAATGACAGGATGTTAACTAGACTTAAAAGAAATAGTTTATATCTTCATTATTTGTTTGATTCTATTATAAAATGCACTTTAGTTGCAAATAACATACAGAGAAATACATGTTGAGGCTAGTGCTCTGCTTCAGGCAGCGACTTAAAGAAAGAGCAATTAGCAATGAGCACAACAAATTGTCAACATTACTTGTTGTAACATTTTTCAGTTTGTTTGTTTTTATATTGTACTGTACTGTCTCAGGAATCAGACTTTCAATGTGAACTTACAGTATATTGTTTCTATTGTGTTTTTCTCTGGAAATGTTGAATTTCTTATTTTAAAATGAAAACATGTGTGGTCTTTTCTCCCAAAAAGCCATGTTAGTGGTTTTGGCACTAATTCTCTGACATACAAAATTCAATTAAATTTAATCCTCTACAGATACAATTTTTTTTTTCAGTCTCTGTCACATTAGTGTTTCTTCTGGTCATTTAATTAGCTTTTTGTCATTTGCTTTGTTCATTATCTGTTTACAGCCTTCTAAGTCGCTGCAGTGCTCTCAGCTTCTTGCTGAATGCTTAAGTGTGACAATTTGTGAGATTTAAACCAAATGATTTGCAGACTTTTGGGTTAATTCTTGCAAGAATCATGGAGACTGTAAATATTAATTACAAAAAGAATGTTTTTGCATTTCATGAACCTCAACCAAAATCATCTCTCGCCTCCAGGGGAGTCCTGAGCGCTAGACAAAACAAAAGCTGTGAAAAAAGCAGGAGATTTTTCATGAATATTTTAAAAAATATTGTATTAGTCATTAACAATCTAATAAGATGCAAACATGAAAAAAGAATATTAACAATCCACCAGTGCTCACAGCAATACCTCCTGATCCTGACGCAGAATCCAGATGTCCTGTGAGCACATGAATTTTCATTTAATACTTCAGCCCCCAAAAGCCTCTGGTGACTTGCTCATTATGCTGGATGGACTGATTTTAGCAGGAGATTTCCAGAGACAGATATCCAGTTTTTAACCCCAATGGGAAATGAAATACATAAATTTAAAATATTAAACTGTTTTGACTTGTAAAACTTATTTGCTGATTTTCATGAATGCTTTGCTAAACACTACAAACAATTTGTGGCCAAATATATGTAGAAAGTGGCATTTGAAAGGTGAAAGAAAGGTGCATCAGCATAAGTCACCAGTACATAGACAGCTTTGAATGGTCCAAATGTAGTGTCCAATCTTTCTTTAAACAGCCAGGAAATAATGTAAAGTTAAATTTAAATTGTATATTGAACATTTAATAAATATATTAACACTTGGCACGATTGTGGTGATTTAAACAAAAGTTACAGAGTCTAAAAATACCGGTTAAAGTCCTTCAAAGAACACAACACATGGTAATTTTGAGGTTTAATCCAACTGCAGGTTTACTTTCCATCTCCTCACTTAATGAGGGGGACCCCATGGATGAAACCCCCCTTACTGAAACACATTCAGTGTCCCATTGATTTTATTTCATGAATCACCACATTAACAGAATCTGGGCGCAGAACATTTTCAAAAAGTGTCAGCTGTTCAAACACAAAGTAAGAGCTAACAATTTAATTTCTGATGTGTGTTAAGTGTAATAGTAATTTAAATGGCATCACATATATATTTTTGTAAAATCGAGGTGCAGCCGGCACATAGCAGCTGATTTTTCAATGCACTTGGTTTCAAGCACAACTCTCTTAACATCATTAAAAAACAATACTACTCCGTCCTGTTTCTTGTATTGATTTTTTTTTTATCAGCCTTTTTGTGAAACAGCTTGACCTGTTGCTTTAATTTTTTTTAGCTCTACATTTATTTCTTCTCTTAATAACTTTAGAATTAAAAAAAACCTAAAGGACATACAAACCTGAACACACAAACAGACCCTGTTTTTTCTGAGCATTTTACAAAAGGAAACAACAGCTTTATCAAACTCTGTGTAACTGTCCTAAAGTTTAGTTCTGGATACATGTAAAGTTCTCTGTGGTGTCTGTGGTGACTTCCAGCTGTTTGTTCTGCTGGTGTATTTTGTGTTCTAATAAAAAGGAGGGATTGATAGGCCAGGCTTATTTTACTGACTGTTTGCTCTTAAGAGTCAGTCTCATATTTTAACAGATCCTCGTGAAAATGAATACTTTTACTCTACTGGAGAGAAGTCCTCTCAGCTGTAGGGATAATGTCACAAACTCCATTGTTAGTCCTTTTTGCGGCAAAAGGCTGAAAATATAGGAGTTTGAAAAGTGGACCTACACTCTGATAATGACCTAACAGCATTTCATAGTAAGGAAATTAAAGATATGATGACAGATTGAAATAAAACACCAAAAATAACAAATTCACACCAAACAACACAACTTTAAAGATGAGAGATCAGCTGACAGAGGGTGTGTTTTGTTGTTTTGTTTTGTTTGGAGGAACAGTTGATTGGACCGCCCACTCCTCTCTGCCCTGCCCCACCTGCATGTGTCCACTCCGCTGCTGATGGCAGATTTACCGACACAGGATTTTTTGGAGACGAGAGCAACAAGCTTGTAGCTCCACATCCAGCGGCTGCGCTGCGCTGATTTCTGCGGTGTTTTACTCTTTTAGCCCGTCTCCTCTCCGGTATTTATTCGGCCAGCTGGGGTGGAAGAAGAGAGGGATGCGCGCAGGGTCCTTGAACGCCACAAAGAAGTTCACGAGGCTGTCACTCTCCTGTTGATTCAGCTCTTTTTTCCCCGCACATTTCAGGATCACACTCCTCTCCTCTATATGGCAAAGTTCCTGGCTGAATTACTGGGATGCACACTTCCAGACAAGGGCACTCCACCTTTGTTTGAGGTAAGGATGCTTTAAAATGCACTTCATAAACAATTCAACGTCATATTGTATTTATGATCTGACACTCAAATGTAATCCTAGTGCTGAGTTTGTTCTAATGGATAAAAAGGTACGTGCTGTCTGTTCAATCCATTAGTTCTCTATGGCAACAGGATGCTGAGTTTTTTTTCATCATTATGATTGACAGTTGCTCTGCTGTGAAGTACTTCATTAACAATGGTCCCTGCGGGTTCAGGTTTTTAAATGCTGCTACAGCGCTCCGTTCTCACAGAGACAAGTCGCTTACTCCGCGTGCTGCAGGCTGCGGATTAATGCGCATTATTTGCGTCTTTGTGCCCACGGAAAATCACAGTAATATTCCTAAAATATCAGCTTATGGTTTATCTCTGGTGCTCATGATGAGTTTGTAATGACCTTGTCTCACTTGGTGGATTTTTTTCTATCTCCCATCCCATCCCGTCGCTGTGTTGTTGTCATAGCGGGATTTTGCCCGTGATTTTTTTTTTTTTTTTTTTTGGCGGAGTATCCTGCCAGAGGCACAATTCAGGGTGATGGAGACATGATGATTTTCAGTGATTTTCAGCTATAAGTCGAGCTGGGTGCGGTGCCAGTAAGCAGCGTTTCGTAAGAAATGGCTGAAACTCAAATGCGGCTCCTATTTGGGTCAGTGTGCCACACACTGTGCCACACACACACACACACACACACACACACACTGTGCCACACAACTGTGCCCACAGACACATACACACACATGCTGCACCTGCACTTCCTTGTCTGTGCCTGAGGACCGTTCACATATTTTCAACTCTGCATGGTTTGATGGATAAATCTGCTGTGAAATAACTGGGTTTTACTAGAAATTGTTTTTAACAGAATTTTTTTGTCCACTTCAAATGGACCTCTGTTGGATTGTTGAGGTGTCATAAAGGTGAACACTCAACCAGCGTTGAAAGGGCCGAAGAACTGACAAGCAATTGATTAAACATTCTGATCTGAAATGAATCATTTATTGCCGATAATCATAACAAACAGTGACTTGTTGGTCTGCTGAAGTGCCTGTAAATGATATGTGATGAGCTTAGAAATAAAGTGAATGAACTAAAAAGTGACTACGAATCTCTGAACTGAACTGAACAAAGTAATTCAAATTAGCAAAGTGATTCATGATCTCTGTTCTTAATTTCTTATCATAATGACCCAGATTTCTTTTGGTTTTTTACTATTGGTTGGATCGTCAAATCTTACTTTTTGTTATTACGGTGTTTTTTTCCAGAATATTCCATCTTGTAGACTGTATAAAGCATTGATGGAGGGCTACCCTTTCTAAGTTCATGAAATGTTTTAACACCGCGGTGTTTTTCATGCATCAGTTGAGGTTTCACTCGCTCATGAAGAAGAGTGACCTCTCAGTAAATGTGGTGTGTTTTCACCTCGGTGGTTGGAAGTAGCAAGGTTAATCTGAGAGATCATCATAAGATAATAAATCAGATAGGGGAGAATTTCCGCTCCTCAACATTGTGATTAATTTTTGTGAATTTTCTCCAACATTGTTTTGAATTTCTAAATAGTTGGATAGCTGCAGTTGAATGTAGATCAGTCCTTTTTGTTTCTAAGATCAGTGACTGGCTCCAAGCTTCTTGGTCTGTACAGCAAGACATGAATGAACATTTTTATCAGTGAACTAGTTCTTATCGTTGCAAAAAGACGAGGATTGCAGTTGATGTAAATCTGAGGCCTCAAACTGTGCTGTTATATCCGGAGCAATCTTCACCAGGCTCTGATCAGAGTTACTTACAGTGCTGTGTAACATGGGAATAATAAGTGCAGGGGAATTGATCACATAGAAAACATTTTCATAAAGCACTTCTATGTTTTGGGCTGACAGCAACACTTTAAAACTATGATGCAGAATTTTAGCACTTGAACCCTGATAACTGTTGTTTTACTGAGGAAAAGCATGAGTGATTTTGATACGACAGTAACACAAAGAAAACCCCCCCGAAACAAGCTTTTGTTCAGTGTCACTGCTCAAGTTTGAATAGCTGATAAAAGAAGTGTGCTGTTTGTGAATAAACATTGTGATGCATTGGACCGGTACGAATGGTCATTTTTTTAGATTCTTTATAGATTCCTCAGTCAACACCTTTCTGTCAACTAAATGAAATGAGATATTAATTTATTTAGTCATTTTATAAACCAACAGGACACAGTCACTGATTGTTGTTATCAAAGTAGGAACCGAAATGGATGAATGGAGATGATGAGACACCAAAAATAAACCGATTATGTGTGTTGCATTATGTTGTGTAATGATGTGACATTTATGTCTGAATCTATTAATGGGGGCCAAAAAAGGAAACACAATTCATCTCTCATTTGTGATTCGTTTGCGTGTGATGACAGGCATTGCATAACTGCAGCTCTGAATTAAAAGCTATTTTACTTGTTCCTGTCACATACACACACACTAGTCATAATCTCCTACCCCCACCACCACCACAGGATGGTTAATCCATCAGGCATCATCTCAATCTGCCTAACACTCGCTGTGTGTGAGTCATGTATTAAAATCATCTCAGAAATGTGTCAGAGAGGATCATCATAGTAACCTCTGGGAAAATGAAATGATGACCTGACCTGTTCGGCTTTACAGGGGACAAAAGATTAGTTTTGCAGATTGTTATATAAAGCCATATTTCCAATTCCACCTTGAAACACAAATCTATAGAATGGACGCACTGCTGAATGCAGTCAAATCATCAGGCAACAGGAAGAAAGCAGCAGAAGAAACAGTTCAGAGTCTCTGTGAGACAAAAGTGATTTTGGAGACAGAATTTATGTCATTATAGATTTAAAAACCAATACCAATTTCTGTTAGTCACTGTAGCAGTGCTGATGATCATTGAATGTGAATAAAGTACATTTTCCTGAATAGTAAGACAACTATGCTCATTAATGAGGGCTTACAAACTACATGAAATATCCCAGACCACCATGTTGTTGCACCTTCCATCCCATTTTTGTTAATAAATCAGAGCAGCCTCTCACTTCCTGCGATGCTGTTATGTCGTGGTACTTGAAGCAGCCTGCCATCATCAGCCCTTTGACCTGTTTATGCTATGTTTTGTACCAAAAACAAACAAACAAGCAAAAAAACATAATGTGGACAATGTCGTGGAAGATTGGCATGGATCATAAGTTTTGCAGCATGAGCTGAATGAGAAGGTTGAAAAGAAATATTCCCTCTCAAATGTGGGGATTGTAGGCAAACGCTACAAGCTAATGATTATGCTACATCCACTGACACCTCCCCATCAGCTCGCTCGCTGTGTATCAGTTCAATGTCCATCACTGTTCCTTTCCTATTTCACAATTTGAAATCTTATTGGATTGGAAATCAGGGGTGAGGGGGGGGGGGGCTCTATCCATCTCTCATTCTACAGGATCATTTGCACTGTTCTGACAAGCCTTGAGTTGGGAACATTGTCCACAGGGACAGACTCAAACCTAAAATCTGCTTAATTCACTTTTAGTGTGGAGCTAGCCTAAGGGAACAAGGCTGTGACAATTTTTAAGTTTTCTGCATTTTTATTTTCTCTTTCTCATCTCTGAATTCAAATAGAAGCACCTTCATTGATACATTTTTGTTTTAATAAAGACACTGGATTGAAAGCTTTTCCTTTTAAAAGGCACATAGCAGACTTGTCTTAAAAGGAAGTTTCTTTTTCATCAAACTTATTCTTATTTGATTCATTTTGTTCCCACCAACTTTGCCTGCATCTCTTTTCTTCCTCTTTTTCCTTGTCTTGTGTTTACTTTTTATACAGCACCTTGCCTCTTTTCTTCTCCCAGGTTCTCTTTCTCTCAGCTATAATCTCGTCATTCACACGCATTACTGTCTGTCCCTGCAGTCAGACCTCCTCCCTCTCCTCTCTGTCTTTATTCTCTGCAGCCTTAATGCCAATCTTTACTTGAGACAAATAAGGCTTTCTTTTTAAGCTGTATGCAGCTTTTAAAGGCATTTACATCACTGTACTCTCAAGACCTGTCTTACTGTTTAAAAAGATGCCTGTGCAAATTTCTGAGAAGAGTCGAAACAATGGTTTACAGAGGAGAAAGTTCAAGAGGAATATACGCTTGAACATAGTGCGTGCACAGCATGTTGCCATGGAAAAGCTTTCAAGGACAAACACTCACATATGCAGTCACAGTTCCTCATTTTGTTCATTCATTCAGTGGAAAATACAAAAAGTAACTTGTGCAAATATCTGTTTTCATACTACATGCAGTGCAAAATCACTTATACACACACAACATTTATACACATAAACACACATCCAGTTCTCCAACACATCTGACATATCTGACATCAAGCTGTCAAATATAATCATATGAGGGATGATGTGTTGCATAACTGTCTGTCTGGGTCCAGAGAGGACATATTTTGTGTGTGTGTGTGTCAGTGTATTTAAGAGACAAGGACACAGTGCAACAGGGCATCATGTTCCCTGTAATTAAATTCTAATGCTTCGTCTGTTGGGATTAATTTGTTTATGATGTCGATGCCAATAAATATGTTTTTTTTCTGATTCATTGTGACAAATCAAGGCTGCAAAAGCATGTTGTTGAATAAGAATTCAGTAGATATGGGTGGAAAAACTAGAAGGCAGTTGCTAGAATATCAATTTTGACGTAGTTGTGGCCCACAGCACGAGAGGCCTCGCCCAGTCAGGCTCAGAGATAACATCATGTTCTGCTCTCTGCTTAGATGTGGTGAATTGAAAGCTCACAGCCACATAATGCAGTTGAGTTTCTGGCTTTATCTTGATATCAAGTGTCAACTAATTAGTTGTTAGCAATAGTTTGTTCGCATCAGTTTGAAAGGCTTTTTCTTAAACTAACTGCACCATGTGGATGTTGCTGTGATCCTGAACACCTTGCTGAGCCCTGTTCAACAGTCAAACAAAGCATTACTTGATAGATTTTGAGGAACAGAAAGGAACAGACGGATTAATATTTATGTTAAACAGCCAATTCTGTATCATCTGACAAAATTCTGAGTCGGATTCAGCCTACAGGTCTTAAAGAAATAGCTTAATACAGCATAGAGAGCTTTGTGAAGAAATTGATTTTACCAGACTTCTGTTGCCCGCTCCTCATCTCTGCTGCAGACTAGCTGCTGCAGGCTACAATAGAAGCTGCTGACGTAACAGGTAAATTTCCAAGCCAAATGTTGGATTTTGAGTCGTGTAGGAATCAGAGAAGAAGAGGAATATAAATGTAAGGAATAAAAGAGATTAATGCCGTGGTTCTGCTAAAAGATTTTGATATTAAAACAAACCAAACAAAACAGAAAAATCATTCTGATCTAGAAAAAGAGTTTAATGTTGTTACTTTTTTTAAAGAAAAGTAGTAAAAGTCCCTGAAGTCTACATGCTGAACATTTGTCCTCCGCTCAAATGTGGCTTTACGTTTCACCATAAATGGTCCACTAACTGGAGAGAGAACCTGCTGTTGCTTGACAACAATAGTCTTGCTGTACCAGTACAGTCGTGACTGAGCAGGAGGCAGCGATGTAAAGTCAATCTTATATATGATCTTGAAGGACAAGTGAGGAGGCCGCCTACAGAGTACTTTTGAGGAACAAGTGAGGAGGCTGATGTACCTTGCCTTTTCACCAGTGAGGAGGCAAAGTACATCAGCCTCTTTTTCAAACAGAAAACATCTCGAATTGATCTTAGTGTCACTCAGTTTGAGCAATATAAAAACTTCATGTCCACACATGTTAAACATGCTTCTGTCATTTCAGGTTTTCTTTTCTGTTGCTTAAGTGACATTTCCCAACTTAGTTAATAGTCATCACAAAAAATGCAAAAAATCTCTGTTCACAGTGATACGTTCATGTCGAGATATGAACGTATACCAGTGGTTTATACTGTGAATGTGTCTGTACCAGCATTCAGATGAGTGTCAACCTCCCTGTTATGTGAAGTCATTTTGAGAAAAACCAAGGCTAAAACACTCAAAGAACTGTTGCGTGCAAATGTTTTCAGGGATTCAAGTTTTGTCTGTCGCTGCAAGACATTTTCATGTGTGTGTGAAAGAGAGGAGGAGGAGGAAGAAAGAGAAAGAAAAGGAGAGGATTTTGCCAGGAGAAATGAAAGCCAAAGCATAAAGAGAGCCAAGGTAACCTTAAAGGTACAAATTTTAAAAGCTTCCATCACTATGACAACCATTGAAATCACTGAGTGAAGCAAAGACGTGGCACCACTTCCTCTCTGTAAACAGTCAGTGACTTTGAGTTGATGTTTTCTCATCAGTTGAATGGTTTGATTTTAAAATTTTAGCCATTCGGTCAGAAAAAACTCTCACCCCTTGACTCAAATAAATTCCAAGCTGACAAAATGTTCAGAAGAGAAGTTTTTGGACCATAACTGTGGAAGACAGCTACAACTGCCTCTTAATGTGACAAAGGTTCAGAAGTTACTATAATGTTTAGATTATATTCTTGTGCAAAAATATTACTTTGCTTTAATTTTTCCAGTTTCATATTCAGACTATTTCAGCCTTTGAATGAAACTTGAGATTAACTTAAGTTATGTTAACTAAACTGTATGAGAAAGGAAATGTATAATCTCTAAGACGAGGAAATAAGAAAAGGAACAGTTTAATATCTCTCTGACATCAAGTTCAGAGCATTTTCCTGTGGTGCTTTATTAGAACTTTTTAATGTGTCACAACATCACATTTGTGGAAATGTCGCACACATCTGGGCTCAGTTTGAACTCTGCCTCCTCCCAAATGTCGCTGTCTGTTGAACACAGGTGTTGGGAAAGTGAGAGCGTCTGCATGTTCAGAAGGCAGACAGAGGAAACTGAAGCTGTGAATACCTGTCAGGTTTTATAGTTTGGATCAGATCATCTTATGTCAGCTGTTTCTTGGGCCAGTAAAAATCTTCAATATGCTCCCTGTAAATGTCTCCTAAAGGACACAGATTTTCTTCACATCAATTCATGTTTAACATTCAGCTTTGGACTGTTACATTAATGATTGTTAAGTGGTTATGCAGCCTGATTAAAGTTGATGTGGAAATTGACAGCAGATTACCATCACTGTAAATGTTGCAGAGAAGGCTTTTTTGTTGTAATACCCCAGCAGATGTTATGGTGCACAGTCACCTCAATGTAGCATTTAATAGTAATTTAATGTGAGCATAAAGAGCAATTAAACTGTAAATAAAGACAGCATGTCGTAAAGAGGATTGTTCATGCACTGATTAAAGCCTGTGACATGGATACATAATATCCAGCTTTTTAATTGCACAATGTATAATTTCTACCACTAGGGGTCTCTATGTCAAAACCATAAAAACAACGACGTTTGACGATGTGGTGAAGCAGTGTGGGATCATGTTTTTTTTTTTAAATTTCATTAGTGAACAGCCAGCATTGCAGATTAAACTCAGGCAGAAATCTTCACAGTCGACCTGATGTTGTGAAGATTTATTCACTTTATGTTTAGTTTTGTTTGTTGACATCCTTACTCACTTTCTGACTTGTGATACGCTGGAAGTTAGCTGCAGGTGTCAATATGAAATTCACTGATAACTTAAAAAAAAACAAAATAGTATTTCTCTGAGTTTTAACATTATTTGAAAACATTTGGGGTAATCCAATTAACACACACAAAAAATGTAATAAAACAGATTGTTGTTATTAAATTTAATTGTTACATATACATATAGCTGAAGCCTTGTTAAAGTTTATTTAGCCTCATCACAGCATCTCAGCTTTTAAATTAAAGAATAATATACTTATTTAAGAGGTTTGAATAGCAACAAAACAAATAAAAGAGATCAAACCATCTATAATCAGGACCCTCTGAAAAGTAACAAAACAGTTTTTGTTGAAACTAATGTAATGGTCTGTCATTTAGCACATACACATCAATTCAGAGGTCACAAGTTGAGCTTGCATTGTCTCCAGGTGTTGTGTAGTAAAAAAAGTTGAACCTGTCTGCTGTAAATCATTAACACAGACCGACATGCCGTCATGAAATGATCGGGTTTCACTGCGGTTCTTCTGTGTTACTGAGAGGGAGATGATCCCAGGAAGTCCATCCGTATCACTGACAGCCCCATCTGTAGAGAGCTGAAGCTCTATGTAAAGAGCATCCAGGGATGAAGATGAACTGATTGTCAGTCTGTCATGTGAAATAAAAGAAGATTTGTCAACAAAGAGGAGAGTAGAGAATCAACAAAATACATAATTAATGAGCAAGAGAAATAATTAAAATTCTTGAAATATGGTACCAGTAAAACAATTTAATGGTAACCAAAATTTTTAACTGACTCCAAAAGAAAAACTAGTGTGAATGCTTTACTTGAAGATGACTGACTTGTTTGGTTCACATTCACATTCTCCTCATCTCCCACTATCTGTATGTTATTATTTTGCAAGGACTCCAAGGCTGCATCTGGGCCTTTCTTGCCCTACAGCAGATTGATAAAAGCTGCAGCCAGACTTTTCTCCAGTGCTGACTCGGTGCTGTGGAGATGGGGAAGGCTATGCAAGGCTAACATGTGCATTTGGTGTTTTCACACTGCTGCACAATGTGGGGAGGAAAAGAGAAAGACATCACCTAAAACTACAAATGTTATCAACACAAAGTTAATTACAAAATCTAATGTGCAAAGAACATGTTACACTGGATATCTCCAAACTCATGTATCTAAAGTTATGATAATATTCATCTTTGAGCCAGATTTCACCTCATTAGCAGAACTATCTGTCAGCAGAATCTTGTCATATTTTCATAAAATCTTTCATTCCATTTTCTTCAAGTTGATGTGAAAGGCTTGACTCTAACTCATTGGTTTAGGACTGCAGAATCAATAAATGGACTTACAGTAACTTGAATTCTCTCTCACAGTTGGTGGAGATTTGTGCTTTCAGTTTGCTTTGATGTTTTTAATCAGTTCTGTAGCTGAAGTT
>JAQMCX010000047.1:6919369-6945275 GCA_029814765.1 Acanthurus leucopareius
ATCTCTCTCCATTGTTCAGTGGTTACACTGTAAACATTTGGCGACATGATGGAGTGAGACAGATTTCATTCAGGAGGAAACTCTGGTAGATGTCTTTCCAGTACAGTTTGCATTTTAAGTCTGTGCAAATATGCTTTTGGCTGCTGTTTGATTCAAGGAGACTCATTCACATGAATAGCAATGAGATGTTCTGGATGCGCTCTGCATTCAGCAAGAAGATCCCCCCCCTGCCATTCATATGCACACAGCAGTGTCTCACACACACAGGGACGTGCTTGTTGTTCAGCGACACACACACCTTCATACATACACACAATAACCCTTGTGTATAAAAATTTAGCTTTAGATAATAACCCTTGTTAATGTGGGCGGGTTGATAGCAGATTCAGTCTTGGTGCAGACAATCAGAAATTTAAGGCTGAGAAAAGTGATCATATTTTAGGCCACAGCAAATGCTGCTTTTTTCATGTTTATTTGCCCTAACAAGCATTTGACAAACTGTAAAAAAAAATACAGCAGGCTGCAAGCCATATGTATGAAAGACACTCACTCATGCAAGTCTGAACTTTACACACACAACACTTTATCCACGTTAGAGCAGCATCAGCGCTGACGTTAATGCTGTTTGTCAACACTGTTAAGAGGTCACTTAGTTGACCTGGACACCCCCCACCCCCCACCCACCCCCACAGAACCCTTTTGACCCCGCTGACGCCTCAGACCTTATTAATATAGAACAACTGATGCTTCACAGTCCCATGTGACCTTTGCAAACACAGACACACACTCTCACTCTCACATACATTTCTGCATCTGACCTTCCACATTGGGCGAGCACATGCCCCTGATCAGTGTGTGTGACCCTCTGAACTGGTTCACCTGCAGAGGTGAGAGGGTTCAGCAGGGAGAGGTCACTGGGATCGCCGCCTGCTGGGGTAAATTGAGCAGATTTGATTGGCTGATTTAAGATGATGGACATTAACCTCAACTCGTCTTCTGTAGGTTCCCAGACAAACTGCTTAAAGAGGTTGAAGTGTTTTTTCTATTAATTTAATTAAATGTAATGAAACCAAACAGAAAACATAATAAAATATTAAACAAAATAAAATATATATATAAAATATTTTTTATTTTAACAATATCTATTATATTCTCTAACATAAAAAGTCCGAAAAATGGATCGTATTAATACCTGCTAAACATTAGGTTGTTTAAAATTAAGAATAAGATGAAGTTCCTTGATCATAAAATTACGGCTATTACACTTTTCTCAGCCATTCTCATCAATTATTAAGACTAAAGAATAAATTCAAATAATGTCACGATTGCAGACTTCCTAGAAAGCAACGTTTAAAATATCCAAAACAGTAACTTTTCTTGAAAACTTCTTGTTGTTCTGTCTGGTCCTTTGAGCAATAACAAAAGAAAATACCAAAGAAAAAAATAATACGGTATGTTCTTCCCTTTTACAATTGATTGTTTGTTTTGTCTGTATCCAATATCGAAAACTTAGGTACACATTCACGCTTCCCAGGGAAAGAAACGGATTGATTTCAGCGATCCTGTGATCTTCCCTCCTCTTTTCACTTTTGTGATGGCCGTGTCCTCTGACCTGACTGTCATAAAGACCATGAAATTGGGCCGCAGATTCCCGCTCTTAACAGGAAGAAATGCATTGGTTTCCCTCTTCCGTTCACAGAAGATGATGTCACATGGTACACCTGTTCAGGAATGTGAGAAGTGAAACCAATGGTAATTATTAAAAACTTCTTTTTTCTACGGAGGTGCGAAGTTTCTCTGTTAGTTCTGAGATGGTTGTGACCAGTTAGGGCCACAGAGTCACACCAGAGAAGTCCTCCCAAAACATTTGGTTCTCAAATCCTATAGAAGTGTTCACCAATCTATGATATTATTGTAGTTGTCTAGCTAACTGCTAACATAATAGCTGACCAGGGTAACACAATACCTGTACTAGTTGTTTTTTCTGCTCTAGATTCCTTTTTACAGATTATTTAAAAAAAAAATAGTTGGTCTTCCTCTGAGTTAGATAGCTTACTAGTTTGCAGTCAGAAAGCTTTTGTGCAAATAAGTGAATGAAACATCAAGTTCACATTCATTTGCATGTTACACACCAGATCTTGTGTCATAAGCATCTGCAGATCATCACTCTTTAGTGGAGCAGTTTATGCTCCAACAGATGCTTATTGTTTTCTAAGTTCAGCTCTCCAAAGATAGTTTTCTTTTCTTGTTGTCAACTGGCCTAATATGCAGGTCAGAGTTCACCAATGAACTCTGTGTCTCTGTCTCCAGAGTTGCTAATCAAATCCTTTCATGAAAAAATAGAAGCTGTTGGTCTCTGGCCTTTTGATGATGATCTGTTGTGACTGGCTGTTTGAGATAATGCTCAACTTTTAAACATTTTTTTTTAACAATTTACTTTGTGCCATTCATTGTTTAGGAGTAATCCAGCAGTAATCCACTGTCTTCGGTCCTCTTAGCTCACATTCTCAGTTTTTCTCTTTTTGTTTGTGTGTGTCTGTGCCCTTGGTGATCAAAATTTGCAAGCAATTTCCCTTTTTATTTGTCATGTATCTTCCAAAACCATCTGTTGGCGACTGATAACAAAAAACCCAAAAGACGGATGAGATGCCTGAAACGAAAATGTCAGAACTAAAACGTCCCACTGTGCTCGTGATCAGATGGGAAGGACGGGAGGTGTTTCTCTCTCAGTCTCATCTCCTCGTTCTCAATTTCCTCACCCTGCCATCTTCTCACCTCGCCCCTCTCCTCCAATCAAAGAAACATTCAGTCATAGCCACCGTGACTCACTCCTCTCTGCGGCGTAATATTTCTCTAAAGGTCACACCAATTGTCTGTTGGAGTAAAACAAAAAGGAAAAAAAGTTTCAGAGAGTGAAAAGCAAGTGTAAAACACTTTTTCCTCTTGTTTCAACCACAGGACAATCTGCTTGTCTCACATCAACTATCTGTGTTTGCATTTGTACTTTTGTAGCTCCTGAATATTTTAGACCTGCAAGAGACTAATTTTCTCATTGCCAATAATTAATACAAATAAAATAAAGGTGTGAAACAAAGACCCCGGTCACTCTGATTGAGCTCCAGGCAGTTTCAGAAATAATGGATGGTATCTTTGCTTTTAAGGCCAGAGAAGTTTGATTGAAATTCCCTGGAAATACCTGAAAGATTCCTAGAAAACCAAATCATCAAACAAGACCTGCGTGTTCTGTGCTGATATTACATTGTGTGCTAAGTGATGACCCCAAATCTCATCATGTCCTCCGAGCTTACTGCTGATGTTTTTTAAATCTACAGCTCAGTGTATGTGGCTGTGGGAGGCTTGTTTTCAGAGCTTATCTGTTTCTCTCCTCGTTGCTCCTGCCTCTGCACATCTCCAGTCAAACAAGTTGTTAAAACACATTTTTTTGCTTCATTTAAAACGTTTTTTCAGCTTGAGCAGACACAATTTTTGCTCAGTTTTTGTGTTGCCTAGAGCTGATCTGGCTACATTTGTGTAATTTATTTAATTTGTGCGGTTTTTTGTATATACAGGAGCATAGATAGTGAGTTATAAAGATTCAGGGAGTGCAGATGATGTCTCCTGAGTGATGAGTGTTTAGTTTTGTAGCTATATACCGGACACTGCCGGATTTCTTCAGAGGCGACATAACCGTGTTTATTTACAAATGTGGCTAAAGGTTCACATAAGAATTATGAGCATGGATTTGGCATGGATTAATAAATGACTAAATGTCAGTTAATACTTATACTGACAGAACAAAAAAGGTTGGACTTAACTGTGAGGGCAGGGCCACACCTGAACAGTCTACAGCATCACACTGTTGATTTCTTTACTAGACAAATGTATAGTATATTGTGAACTTTCTACCCCATCACTCAGAGACTGACACTGCAACATAACACAGCTTAAACGAGCTCTGAGGTGAAGAAAACAACATGGCGCTCAGTCTTTGTCACCTCAGAAACCCTGCGCTCAGTCAGTGTCTTGTAAAACGATGACTTTCTCCAAAGCAGAGAGGCTGCTCTTCACTGCAGGAGACATAACCTTAATAACACAGCTGAGCTCCCCGTCTCAGTTTGTTCTGCTCACCCAGGCAGGAAACTGTAAGATGCTTTCAAATGAATTATTAAAATCATGCTGTTACTGTTTTTTTTTAAAAAAAAGAAGAAAATTTGTCTTAAAACCCGTTTAAGTTTCACATTATTTTTCAGTGGAATAAGGACATTAGTGGATTTACTGAGTACATTGGACCAATGGACTGGTGAAAGCGTCCCCTTTTTTCTGTATATTCGACTATAAATTGGTTCATAAATAGATTTAGAGCCAGAATATCAAAAAGTACCACATTTCTAACAAGCTGCTGACGTGTGGTTTCTTTTGCCTCCATACACTTTCTGTTTCAGCAGATTAACCTCTACTTTGAGGTTTAACTCAAGTTTACTCACAATACCTCCCTCTTTAAGGTGATTTATTTCCTTGTTATGAGACATAATATTCATTTTTTTCATTGTTTTATGTAATTAAGATAAAAAAGAGGGTGATAATAAACAAGCTGCCGCCCAAATAAATTACACATCCCTCTGGGCAAGTCAGCATGAAATATATTTGTACATTTTTTTTCAACCACAATGTTTTTTTTACTTGCTCACATGCAAAGGAAAGATTCATCAAACAGACATGAAAAGCAGGTGATAGTTGAACACTCATTGGTTTTTGTTTCTCATTAATTTCATAAAATCGTGCATTCTTTACAGAGCAACTAAGCACATCAGTGTCGCCTCAAACAGCACATCAATCTTTTTTACTCTTGAGTCAAGTTAATTATATGTAGATAAAGGTTTTTAATGAGAAAGGAAACTTTGGATAAAATAAATTCTCACTGTTTGCTGCACTGTCGGCCTCATGGAATCTGTTGTTGCTGATTGCTTGTAAAATATAATTTTAATATCTTTGTAAAAATAGAGATTTTGATTTTTTTTCAATCCAGTACAGATGTAGAAACCAGCGTATCCTCGAAAACTCCAGAAACATGTTTCTTCTTTTTATGAAAGAAACTCCCCCTTCTCCATAAAACCCACCCTGAGTTACAGAAAGCCTGCAGAAAAGATGTCAGGCTCTTTGTATCAGAGGTAAATAGATTTTTTTTGCTCCCCAGTTTCCATCAATCACCTCTGGGAAAAATAAATCACCTCCACCCAGCCATCGATCCGTCGGTCCAAACCTGCAGTATCAGTGTACAGCAGAAATGACCACCTGCTCAACTGTCACCCTTACCCCCCATTACCCTGCCTCACCCCAATCTCACACCCTCTCTCCATCACAACCCCCCCCAAAATCTCCAGATGGTGCAGCTCGTAAAATAAAAGTCTGCTTCCTCCTGAAGGTTTACTGCTGGTCCCTGTTTTTTTTTTTTCTTTTTTCTTTCTGGATCAAATAATGTCTTTGTTGGGTTAGAGGGAGTGTATGTGTGTGTTTCTGTGGTTATATGTGTGTGTATGCTGTGGCTGAGAAAAAAAAAAAAAACTTTACATGAAATCATCTAAGGTTTCAGCACAAGAATGTGTTTTTGTGTGTAATCCTGTCTGTATGTGTGTTTAAGAAAAAGCTGGAATCTTTTCATCAAACAATATCTTCGCTGCTCAGAGACACTGTGTGCGCTTGAATGTGTGCGTATTTGTGGGTTTTGGTGTTTTGTGCATGTGTGTGCAAAATTGTGTGTTTGGGAGCGTGTGTGTGTTTGTGTGATTGTGCTACATGTAGATATCTTAGGATCTTCACATCAAATAATGTCGTTGTCAGTGTTCAAAGTATGTGTGTGTGTGTTCATATCTGGTTGTATTTTGTGTGTGTATATGTGTGTGTTTCTCTCCATGTGGGAATTCATTTCCATTCTGCAGTCTTTTTCTTTGTAAATAACTCCTTTGGGAGCCTCACGTTGAGCCTTTTAAAGACTCATTAGGATTCGTTGTTCCGTCGTCTCCTGTGTGAAACTCTGAATACGTTCATCTTTAAATAGCACTAATGGCTCCATTCGTCCTAATGCTCGCAGTTTAAATGCAGCCATTTACATTTTTGCTTTTGCAGCATTTAGGTGAAGTTAATGCGATGAAACAACTTAGCTCAATTATCTGAGGGAAAAAAAACACCTTACCTCTTCCCACCTCGGATGTTGTGTTAATTTCTGATATTATCTACCACAAAATCAAAATCATATTGTTTGATCTCTTCTTAAGGTAATGAGAGCCTGGGCTCATTATTAGGCTTCCAGGCAGCCACCAACGTGGATGAAAGCTGAAGCCAGTATCAAAGTGTGTAAAGTTTCAGGGTCATAATTGGCTTCTCCTCCTCCTCCTCCTCCTCCTCCTCCCCCTCTTCCCGCTACCACTACTACCACTACTTTTAATAGCCATTACGATTAAATGATAAAGTTCATGTGTGTCGCACTTTTTAAAACCATTGTTAAAACATATGTTATGAATAAATACTTAAAAAAAAAACTAAACTAAAGGAATAAAAGAAATCAGGTACAAACATGTTTACCTTAACAAGCGCTGGCTTCAAACAGTCTCCACACTGATGAAAATTTTCAAATATATCTGTTTGGAGTGGTCTTGTTAGAAACAGACATATTCTCAAAACTTAGTGGAACAGTAACATTCAATTAAAAGAAAAACTGAAAATAGTGTACAAACTGATCATTTACTCAATACATTTACAGCAAAGAGATGTGCAACAACTACACAGACACATGCTTTTGCTATTTCCTCATCTTAATTTCACTTATATCCATAACCATTTAAAAATCTTTCAAAGGCTTTTTCATTGTTGGTCTGTCGATGCATCAAAAGCAGCAATTTTATTTGGTTTTGTTCCCTCAGTGACACACCCTGTCTACTGTACTTTGACTATTATCGCTGAATGGTGCATCTGGTTTATCAAATGATGCACGTTACAAAAAGTGGAAAAGTGTGTTTTGTCAGCCTTGTCAGCCTCATAGACAACTTTAGAGTAGAGGGTAACTTAATGTGTGTCTTAGATTTTTAGAATGATTGTTACAGAGCTTTGTGTTTCAGAATGAATTAGTTCATTCTGTGTCTCACTCTATCACAGTCAGCCATGATGGTTACATCCTGACTCTGGGATAAAGCAGACAGTTATTGCTATAATCTAAAACCCTTGGATACAATAAAGGTTGTTTACTATTTAAAAGATTGGATTTCACTGACCTCCAGTGGTAGTATCAGAGGGGACACAACGAAAGACTGCTTACCGATTCACAAAAACAGGTAAAAAAAACAACAAAAAGGCAGTACATACAGAAAATTCCCATTTTTCATGACACAATTTACTTTTTTTTGTTTCAAACAATGATAATCTTTGCTTATCCTCTATGTTGAACAGGTGTGTAAACTCTTCAAGCAGGTTAACCACATCCCTGATGTTTGTTTAACTGTGACAGAACTGTGCTTTTAAAATGTTAAAATGAAATATGAAAATGCTGTTTTTCGGTATCATAAAGTCATAAAACCTTCTGATGACAGTGTCCTTACAATTCTCTATAATGATTTTGTGTCCCCTCCCTCCCTGCAGTGTCGGAGCCAACCCCATCTCAGACTGAGGCCTTCCTCCAAACAGCAGGTAGGTAAACACCTGCAACATTAAATGATTCACTGTGTCTGTTGTCTGTGTCTTCCATCTTGAAGGCACAAGATGTCCTCACACACACACACACACACACATACACACACACACACACACGCACTCACTCACATGGCTGACTGTACAAACATGCCACAGAGTTGTTTCCCTGCACACAAAACACAGCTTGCTGATAACTTGGCTCAAAACATCACATGATAACTTGGATGGAGCAGACTCGAGGTGTGTTGATGCAACATCAGGGAGGATTCACATGCAGCTAATGTTGTGTATTCAGATGTAATGCAATGCTGCATTATGCATCTGCAAAGAGAAAACAGGAAGAGCAAATTACCCAGGCGGCTTTCACAACTTCAGTTTGGCTCATTTAACCTGCAGTAAGTAAGAGAAACATTTATTAATGCCTTTTTGGCTAACCTCTTCTTGACCACCCTGACTTATGCAAAGGAATTACATAAGTCACATTAGAATGACATGTCACTTAGTCATTACACTGTTTTGATGGCGGACATCCTGCGTCATCAGCAGCACCACATGGTTCTACATGGGCGAATCAAAGTCAGGTGACTGACGACAGGTCATACTGCACTTTGCTAAATCTTACATGTTTGTTCCTCATCTCTGCTCAGGAACAAATGAATTTATCATGAATACTAGTCAAAACTGGACCCCATTTGTCTTAACAAAAGACAACAACTTTTGATGTATCAGTTGTGCCTATTATTTAACATTTGGTAGGTGAACAGCATAATCTGCTAGAACTTTCTTAAAAATCTGTATAATTGCCTGTTTATGTTGATCAGATATTATTGAATTCAATGTCTTTTTAAGATTTGGTTATAAAATTTATACACAGCTCATATCCGACCAAACAGAAGAGTGCCAGCACAGCAGGTAACTGATATGTGTGATCGGTCTCAACCACAAAGAGGTGTGACTCAGACAATGTGTGAGTGTGTGCGCACGCATATATGTGTAAGACCTTGTAGGGTCTGCAGGGACAGGGGCCAACTTCTTAGTGTCTTTGAATATGATAAAACACACATTTACACACACATAAACTCTTTCCACTCCAGACTGAATGAAGGCCCCTTCTTTTATTGTCTCTCTCTCTGACTCCCCCCATCCTCCTCCCTTTCTCTCTCTCTCTTTTTTTTTTTTTTACTGTATCTGGCTCACTGTCATCCTTTTCAACTATCATATATAACCAAATTAAGAAACCTTTAGTCGCAAAAAACATCATTATTATCATCCTGCAAACAGTATCTCTCTACATCTCAGCTTGGACTGAATTAACCAGACAGACTCCTCTTGTGATGTGCACATCCTGTAAAAAATAAGCACATTAATGGATAAATTCCCTCATTCTTCTTTTTGTGTCTCCCAGCTCTTCGCAGGCTGTCTGAGACTGGAGACAAACACATCTTTCATCTCACTCTCTTTTCTAATTCCCTTTGTCAGTCTAGTGAGAATTGTACAAACCTGAATGAGTCTGTAATCCGGTGGTTTGTGTTTCACCGAGTGGTCCTGTGGGGTCACTTGGCATCGAGGGTTCGAAAGGGCTTCATTTGCAGTTACCTCATCCAGGATCAAAGCAGAGGAAAGACACCCTGCCTCGATCATTTGAGAAGCATTAGGTCAGCGCTGGGCTTGTTTCTAACCTCTGTTTGATAGAGCTGCCACTGTGTCAACTGCTGAAAGGATAAGTATTGTGATATTCAGGTTTTCTTTAAGAAGTAAATGTGCTACCCTTTTTTAAATCTCCTTTTTAAAGAAATTTTACTTTGCATTCATGGCTCAGTTTTAAAGAATTACAAAATACCTCACTCAACTACAACTATATTATATGTACATATATAAGATAATAAATTCATCAGGCCTGGTGAAATCAAGTGAAAATGAGGTATCCTGACAGCCTTGTCTGTTTAGACATATCATATACACTTTACCTGGTTTGCTGTCATTGTGTGTGGAGGAACTGCCTGAACACCACTCACAGTGAAACTCTGACATAAAGAGCAGACTACAAGGACAGAAGCAACTCAACCAGAAATGAAGGCCAAACGTGTCTCAACATAGTTTTTTTCTGTTAATTTGTGGGCTTAGGTGTCTTAAAAAAGGCTTAGGAGCTGTGCCCAAGTGATATAATAGCAGCTGTTTATTCTGGCATCATGCTAGGCAACATTGAGGTCAGCAATATTGATTGAGTCCATGCGTCATACCTGAAGCACAGCTCTCTCATTCACTTGAATGAGGCCAAGGCGTTTACTTGTTCAGTAGGTTGCGGGAAGCAAAAACTGCAGAGATTATTGTGGATACACACCCTATTTCTACTGGTTTATCTTGGGATTGTGGAGACAAACAATAAAGTCCCTGTAACTATGAGAACGTATATTTCCACAGTTCTAAAGTCTTTTTTCCCACTCAAGTGTTAAAAACTGTGCTGGGTTTTGCCATCTGATACCCCTTCAAACTCATAGATATGCTACCCAAACTGTGTGTCATGTCTTAACCTGCAGCTGTAACATCCTCTCCAACGCAGCCTCGTGTTCTCAGACTGAAAACTTCAACTAACTAACTACATTATCTTATCTTAGTTTGACCACCCTTTCGTGTCTTCATTATAGGCTATATTTGTTGTGCACACCAGGAAACAAAAGTAAAAGTTAGTGACTGAAATAAAGTGCTAAATGCACCCGAGAAATAGACTTGCTGCTAAATAACCACAAACATACACAAACTCATACACCTAAAGGTAAAACGGTCATGATATTAATACTGTTAATATTAATACTGTCGCTGCTGAAAAATGGTTGTTTTAACAGCAAAGAATCTTTTTTATAATTGTGAAATAACAGGGGTGTAGTTGAACCATATTTGGCTTTTCAATGCAAAGATTTGACCGTTTGTTGATTTCTTTTCAGTTTAGCACCACACTTAACTCTATATTGGCCTTTCTGACCCTCAGGTTTTACTTGTTAGACTTTAGTTTTACTCTTTTTTACATCTGTGATGTAACAGCAGACAGACTTCCATGCAGTCAGGAAAAGGAAAAGTGTGTCAAGTGTGCTGGTTGCTTTTTCCAGGGCATCTGGACGGGTCAGTTACTCCACCAAGTGAACAGTTTTCCCTCTTGACTGACAAATCTGCTTCCTGCAAGGCTTTCAGCAGAGGGCTAATTTCAGTTTATTTTCCTCTCAGACCTTAGTATGCATGGCATCACCGCATTTAAGCCCACAAGATTATTTTCCAATTTAAACATTGTGTAGTCAGCTTTGTTTTCATTTTATAGCACAAGGTAAACACTTTCTGTTGTGATTGTTTCTTATGAAAAGAGCTGATCATCAGTCTGCTCTGAGTCATTTCAAACCGAGGCCAAACGAGGCAATTAGAGTTGATGCAGGGAGAACAGAGACACTTTTATTAATTAGACTGTGATTAAATGTGAAAACATCCAGCCAGACAAAGTTGTGTTTTGTGCTGATTAGCAACATCCTGGTTTTAGCTGCTGCTTCCTTTTCTGGTCTGTGGCAGTTTTGTTTTCAAAATGCATGTTAAGCCAATTTTATAACTATTACAGTGGGATTTATTTGTTCTAAATAATTGATTTCCATAAATTTAATATTTTTCTCAGTTTTATTTGGACTAATCTGAGCATGAAACTAAAGTAGGTTACCTTTGTTCATCTTTAGAGACAAAAATAAAAGCAGGAATGGAATTAAACTGGCAAAATCAGCATTTTAATGAACAATTTTGAGTATGAATAGAAAATATATTGTTCCTTTTCTTTTTTTTATCAGATAATGAGATACGATAGATTTTGTGTTGCATTTTGATTGAGGCCTGTCGAGTCTTGAGTTATTTTTGCTACAGTTTAGACTTGCATACACATTTTACTGTTATCCAAAGCCTTAATAACAATCAGAATAATGGTTTGGAGAACCAGCCTGTGTGGAAATTCAGACATACAGTCGTCAATCCCTGAGAGAGATCGAAATAACACAAATGACTATAAATACTTGATCACTCAGCAGCAGTGTGGCCTGATTCGCTCATGACCTGGTTCATAGTGAATGACGGGCTGAGTCACATGCTCCAGAAGTCTTTTCAAACTAGGGCAGGGCCAGCTGTCCAGCAGTTACATAAACTTTGTTCATGTTTTGTAACAGCATCACATGGCACCGTCTCAAGGCTCGGGGTCAGTATAATATACACATGCGCTGAGAGTTACTGGATATCTCAGGTTTTCATGCACAAATGCAAAAAGAAAAGTTCAGTCCTAACAGGGTCTATTCAAGCTGAATTGTCTTTGGGGATTTTTAAGGCGGTGATATTTTTTGCAGTGTGTACTCTTGACCTGATCTGTGCTGGCAGAGGCTGCCCGTTTCTTTTTGAGATGGTTGTTGTTACATAAGTTGAGGCTCCTTTGTAGTGAAAGGTCCTCCAGATACTTGTCTAAATCTGTACTGAACTGCTTGGCTTTCAGACATTCCTACACCTGTCTGAACTCGGCAGCTTTCTCATGTTTCTTAAACCTGTTGGAGTAGCTGATCACGCTGCAGCTCACGTCCAAACATTTGACTGACTTTAGTGGTTTAAATCAGCATTAACAAACCTGATGTCAGTAACTTTAGACATAAGCCCATATTACATAAATCAGAAGCAAGTATGAGCAAACTAAACAATGGAAAAAAGCTAACCAAAGTTGCTTCGGGGAATTCAGTCAGAACTTCGGTTGTTTACAGGTTAGCTCATTAAAACTGGGCTGCAGTACTTGAAATTTTAGCTAGCTTATATAACCAGTGTTTCCAAAGCATTTTGACCGAACTTTAACTGAGCGTCTTTGCAGAGCAGCTCCGCGTATTGTCACTCTCTTGTTTTCTATCACTCAGTTCTAACTGCCATCCTTTAATATCTGTCTTTAGGTTTTAGACATATGGAAGTATCTGACCATATGTAAAGACACAATACCAAATTAATGGCTTGGTGTTATTTATTTCTTTTCTTTTTTCTGGAAAAGTAAAAGTTTTGGAGAAGCAGGGCTTCTGCAAGCAATTACAAAGTGATAAATACACCACAGGGTTTGTATACTGGTTTAGAAAAACACAGATTACCAAAACCACTAAGTGTGTGTGTGTGTAAAGCAGAGTGCAACTTGACCTTACAGAACTAATCATTCAGGATGAAGACGAGAGGTCACCTGGGTCAAAGGTTGTCCGTCTCCATTTGGTTGTAAACATAGAAAGTCCAACTTTAGCAGGTCACCTTGAGTTCAAGCCATGTCCTTGTCATCAGGATAATAGCTCAGTTTTTGTCAGATGTCAGAGATCAGCGGTCTCCAAGTGGTCATCCTCCGTCAGCAGTTTTGTGGTTGTGAGATGTAATGTGTCAAAGGTCACAGGTAGTGCTTTAAGGTCCAACTCCCAAAGGCAATTATGTTGTGATGGGGAAGGAGAAAAGTGTTGAGTGGTCAAAAGGGTCCCTGTTAGGTTTGTGTGCTCACTAGATGTTGATGCTTGTTTATGGTTTCCTTCCTCACGTCCTCCTCTTCTATGTTACTTTGCCAGCAGTTGTCAGCAGTAATATTAGTCCTGAAGTGACCAGAGATGACATATGCTTTGCTCTCCAAATGACCCACAGGATTATGATGCTTTAATTCATTAAGCTCACAGTCCATTTTATCCATCAGTGTAGAGGAACCATCCAGTTTTTAAAGTGCTCATTTGGTGGTCACCTCTGTCTGGTCACAACAGAGTATGTTATACATCCAACTAGATCTAATCTGGAACAAATGATCAAATTAGTCTTATGTCAGTGATGTTGTCAGTCAAGCTGCCTCCAAAGCTGTCAAATTGTAGTGCATTTGCCAAGTCATAGCTTTTTTGAATTGGTTAGTTGTACAAGCAAATATATAACAACTAGCACTTGCAGGTTGTTGTTGAAATGATGGCTTTTATAAATCCCATGTAAGAGTCAAACACCAGCACTTAAATAATTCTGTCCATATGTGAACTTGTTTTGGAAACAAAGTTTATGATAAGCTGTGTTACAGTGGCCTTAAAAGGAAACACATGGAAATGGTTCAGATGGAGATACACATGATGTGTTGACAATTCGTTGTAAGTTTTTAAAGAGTGACTTACAGCCCTATTTTCAACAAGTTGTAATCATTAGCTGACTGACAACTAAAATTGGTTCTACAAAGTGCTCCTGAGCCCATGTGGTAACACCCTTAAAACAGTCATATCAATGTCTGTTAATGAGGTAAAATATATTATACTTGTACGGTTTTCAATGGAGTACATGTCCAAAATTATTAGCAATAATCACAATCTGTTTTTTTATGTATAACACAGTATTCCAACTCCTTCTGAATTAGGGTTGTAACACCTTTTAAAATTTGTGTATTTGCCGACCTTCAGTGCTGACTCTTCTCATCATCCCTCAGTGAGGAAGATAATTAATGTCTTATCAGACTTAATTGTACAGTGGTCTGTAGGACCCGTAGTTATGATTTTACAACTCTGACAAGATATCACAGCTGCAGATATTTTATCTATTAGAATCACAGTCGACCAATAGAAGTACATTACTACTGCTAATTACTGTATGCAAGTTGATGTGATATTTTGAAGACAGACGTTGTAGGTGAAACTCCTCACATTTTTCTCTGCTGAATGGATCATATCTTCCTCAGGCTTTTTAGTCAGTTGCAATCTGAAAATAAAACCTTGTCATTTAGCTTGCAGCAGTCCTCATTGCTTTCCCCCTCATAATTCCTCAAAAAAACCCACTGAACTGATGACCTTTACCACAATCTGTTCTTTCTTTTCAATTAGTCTTTGCACCACCCCATAAATGATTCATAGAACTCAGCCTGAGCTCGTGTTAATAACTAATGAGGATAAGTGATATTAGGGAACAGCCTGTATGCTGGCACAGCAGAGGGTCAAAAAGGTCTGAGATTACACTGGTCATGCTGACACAAAATGTCCATGGCCGTCACGGGAGGCCATCTGATCAAGAGCAGAAATGGACCAGTTCTGCTGGTATTATCCAGACAGCTTGTAAATTATATCGGTCATTACATGCCTTTTGGTTTTGGGAATTATTCCTGCCAGTAAAGTCTCCTACAGCTCTGTGCTGCTTTGTACACTAAAAGGAGGCTGCATTCAGAATTTGTGAAATATGAGTTGATCTCTTGATCCTCTGGCTAGATAATGCAAACGGCTCGCAACCTCCAGGATTTAATCGGTTAAACCCCTCTTTTCGCTAATATGGTTTAAGAGGATTTTCTCTATACGTTATTATGGCATCAGACAAGTCATTTTCTGAGAAGAGATCATTTCCTTTTTTATCTCAGCATCATATGTTTGACTCCATTATTTAGTAACAATATCCTTAAGGTTTCACTTTCTTTGTTAGTGTAATTGACACACACAAAAACAAAGCATGTAACATGCTCACACCTACAGTAAATTTAACACACACTCGCATGTTACCTCCACAAACAGGAGACCAAATACAACATCTAGCGTGGCAGCATCAAAGTGGCCTTTCCCATTGATTTCCTGTTTCCGTGTCAAAGAGAAACGGGTTGGCTAATAGGGCTGAGTTATGCAACAGCATGCAGCTGTAGGCTTTTTCCCATAAATCCCTGCCAGTGCTCAACTTGAGGAGATTAAAGTTGAGTGAATGCCCACCCTGACAGCAGCACATGGAAGTGGGCACTGCTGGGTTTTTTTTTCAGTATTTTTAACGCCACTTGAAAAGAAAGAGGAGATTTAAAACTTTACTTTTTCCTTTTTTATTCACACTCAAGAATATGAAGAGTTTGGATTTCGTTCTTTAAAAGCAAAAAAGTGTAAATATAAGGGAATAGCTTCTAGAAGACTGCATTTTTCACTTCTCTGTCTGCAGGTTTTTCAGTGATTGATTTGTAAAACTCAGAGTTTGTGGATGCTGATCACAAGAGAGCTGAATCAAGCATCTGTGAAATCAATTCTGTTTGCTCTCCGTAATTCCTCTGCACAAACAGGAAGGAAATATTTGTTTATCATCTTGTCTCCTTGCCTCCCAATGCCAGGACAAACACTGTTATTTATGTGCTTGGTTTGGAGGAGAGTTCGCCTTGTTCCTTTTAATCCAGTTATTTCTCTGCATGTAAAGACTACATAAACTGTGTAGAAAAACACCCTGGGATCTGGCTGGTGTATGTCTCTTTGTTCAGTGTCGGTTCATCACCTGACTTGCAAAGGGAAGCACTTATTTCTGCTCTGTGGGCTCTTTCTGTATATGAAACTACAACTTAAATTAGCTGTGTGTGCTGCCCACATTCAGGCCCACATTAAATTCCGATAACTACCATTACTCTAGTCAAAGGCACCTGTCCCGCTGTAATAAATTTTAATCTTTTATGAGTGTCATTATTTTCTCCTGTGCTGTCAGTTTGCTACAGTGCCCACAGCTCAGCGGGTTTCTGCTTGGTCGCTGCTTTGTGCCAAAAGATTTATTTGTTTTACCTTGTCGGATCATTTGAGTCCAACAGACTTGGCTGAAACGGGGGCTGCTGTTGTTCATTCGAGGGCCAGTAACATGGCTCTGTGATGTTAAAAAGGTCAAGTCATAGCAAAGACAAAGTCATAAAGTGTTCCCATCGTCAATCAAGGACGTATGTGTCTTTAATAAATTAAGAATTTACAGCTCATTCATTTCCCAAAAACCACATTCACCCAGAACAGTTTTGATTAGATAACAAAAAATGTGATGATGTGATGTACTATTAATATCTTTTTTCAGCTAATAATATAAATAGAAAACGCTTTCATTCATGTATTAAAAAGAATAAAAAAAGTTATGGAGATTTTCAAAATGACTGCCCATGTGCCCCTAAACAGAACATTTAGCCTCCAGTTGTTCAGCAGTGGGAACAACAAGTTATCTTAATTGTTTGCTGCATTGTGACTGAATATCAACATGCAAAACAGTCCGATTGAGGAATTCCACAGACAGTTGTGCATCCTTTTTTGAGGTCATATTTGCTCGTTACCTTAATAACCTTACCTTAGTAACTAGCCCTGGTGTGAATGAAAAAGAGTGTTCTGTTTCATTCCATCAAGCAGACAGTTCAAGTTCAACAAGGTGGCAATGTCCACTATTTATTATACAGTCATTGGTATTTTCCCTCCTAACCACACAGCTTCTTCACTTCTCTGGCCCAAAAGATATTTTGATGAGTAGAAAGATGAGTAGAAATCTCAAAGGTCCAATCAAAACACTGAGTATTGTATGACAGACCTCACATCCAATGGTTTTTTGGGAGTTTGGAGGAAAAAAAACCCCAAGTTTAATGAATTCTTCTTGGAAAACTAACAACTATGTGATTTTCCTGTTGCTTTGCATGAGATGAGTTCAATATCATTATTAACGTGAAAGCTTAAATGATTTCTGACACTGTTTTGATGCATAAAAGTAACAGAATCTTCTTTTTTTTCTCTCTCTTTAGCCAACGATTTTTGGGACAATGAAAAATGAGAGAGCTCTGTTTGACAACAGATTGGTGAGTCACCTCAATATGAACTTTCTTTTCTAACCAAGAGATCCAACACTCGCTAAGTCAGGACATTTGGGTTTTGAGAGTGAATGGGTGAAGTGAAGTTGGTTTTAATTTGACAGCAGCAAGTATTGAGAATATTAATTAATATAAAATTCCTGAGGATAACAGATTTCAAAAGCAGCAACAGATGTCTGTATTGCCGTGTGTGCTTGTGTGTGTGTGTTTTATTGTTTTCTGAACTGAGTTTACTCTCTAAATATGGCTGAATGAGTTTTTATTCATATTCATACATTTTTAAAACAATGTCCCCTCTACCATAAGCATTTCCCTGCATGACAGATGGCAAAAATCTTGTCTCTTTGTTGATGATACCATGTTTTGATGAAACACAAAGACTTCCTTGGTCTCTCTGTTGTTGTGTGATGCAAATGCCGATGGCAGACGCCACAGAAAGCCAATTAACCAGCAACAAAGGAAATTATTAAACTGCCCGGTTGTTTGCCTGGCTGGATCTATCGGAGGAGGGGAGTCTGTTGAGAGTTTGTGCCAACTGGCACATGACTTATTTAATTACTTAGCCCTGCGGCACCGAATCAATTCAGCAGATTTATGGATTCGTCCATTTCCCATTTATCAGAAAACAATAAAAGCGTCCCTTTATGTTCCGTCTCCAAAGCACCCCTGGGCTCCATGACCATTAAGCAGGATCCCCCTGTTCTGTCCATAGGCCTCTGCCTTTTATCAGTCCGGTCCAAGTAATGGACTGCAGCAGGTGGGTGGGCGGTTCCCTGTGTATTCACAGGTACAATATGTATTGGAGAGCCTGATCATGAAAGACTGCTTAAGCCCTTTGAGAGTGTGAGCCAAAGCTGATCCAAAGCCAGGCTGGATTTTGGATGTTTGGTGGCATTTGATGGAATGGGTTCAAGTTTTTCAGCTGCTCTGAGTAACAAAGTCTGGCACTTCAGTCTTGACTGAGATGTAGATTTTTATTATGAGTAAAGAACCTGAAAACCTCTCGTAATCGCAAGTCAAACAAATAAGGACTCTTTTGTCAGGTTAAACCAATATGTGAGAATGATGATAGCTTTTTTTAAGTAACAGACCGTTAACATTTTCCGTAGTTAAAAAGTCAATGGTGTAGACAGAAAATGAGCATGTTGTTTGTGTCTCAATCAATTATAAAAAGAGAAACTGTCCTTTTTTTATTGCTGTATTTGCAAACATACAGATGCGGATATTTGCCGTTGAAATGCTGTTGTTCTGGTAAAAATACAGTTTCAGAAGCATTTCTCATCTGCAGAAAAAATCAGGGGTTCATTCAACTTCACTAGCAGTACAACATACAGTACCTCAAAAAATAAACCCAAATATTAAAGCAGGTAGAGAAATTTTAATTTTGTGAAATGGTCAAAAAAAATCAGAATGGACTCAAACTGATTAAATGGAGTAGCTTACACAGAGGCTAAAAAATTTCTGTTACTCATCCCCCCACTTTGCTAATGTGCATCCGTTTGGTTGGAGGGGTCACAAATGAGACTTTTTAGGGTTCACAGGCTAAAACTCTTTAGAACCACCATGTTTGATAATTCAGGCTTCAGCTGGTTTAAGTCTTGCAGATAATCCCTCAGGGTTCATTTCCCTTTTCCTGAATAACGGTGAGGTAAGTTTTCTCTTCCTCTTTGACTAAAATCTTTTCTGGATTTTGGGTTGGCCTCAAAAGAGTGAAGGCACAGGTGGAAGGAGGGGGGGCAAGCGCTGGCCGAGGATTATGCTAACGTTATGCATACCAAAGAATCACACTCTCAGTGGGACCGGCAGCCAGAGAAGACAGCCGCCATGATATCACCACAGACGGCTTAACTCTCATGCATCAGGAGGCTTTGTGGGATTAATCTAATAATAAAGCCAGAATTGTGCCTAAATCCTAATTGATTTTTTTTCACCCTTATGGACATTGAACTCATCATTGTATAGAGAGTTAATCCAACATGCAGCTGTGTCTGACACTGATCATGAACCTTTATCAATAACTGAGAAGTGTAACCAGGATGAACACTTTTTTCATTCACATTCCATTTAAAAAGAATGAGAAGAGAAGCCTTCAATTCAAGAGTTCCTCTGAGGTTTTCTCCATGTTGTGCTCAGACTTGACACACATTAACATCTATTATGGATAACAACCATTCCAACTACAAACAACATCTAATAAGACTTTGATTCTGCTGTCATTAACTTGCTGCTGCTGTAATTTAATGACGGTAATAATCTGCTGCAGTCATTTGTCGATGGTTGTGTAGCTCTGTTGTTTTAATTAAAGATGAATAAACAGATGAATAAAACAGCACCAAAAGGCTTAGACTGGATCGGGAGCCTTTGACCGTTAATCGCGATGGGTTTCCCATGACAACGAAAGCAGGATGGGGACTGGAGGAGCAAATACTTTGAATTTTAATGAAGGTGGGGTTTGGAAAGCAGGTTAACTGTGTCCTATTAAAGCAGTTTGAAGCTGTGTTTACAAATCTCTGACATTAGTACTCAAATATTTGTTTAAGAGACTTCTCAAACGTTTTTCTGTCATACATTTGCAAAGTTTACAGATCCCTTGTTTGCCCTTTGTTGGCTAAAATTTTTGTTTTGTTTAACTAATTGTCCAAAATTTTAAATATATAGTTTTTTTGACATAAAATGTAGCACAAGCAGAAATATTTTGTATTTTAAAAAATACGCTTATTTGCCCTTATTGAGAGTTGGGTAGAAGATATGTACCACTTTTACGTCATATCATTTCCAAATCCAATATGAAAAACACGTCAATTTTTGTTTTTTGACTATGTTTTTTGTCAAATTTTCAAAAGAAAACGTTAGTACTTAGTTGAGATGGTAATGCATTGGCTGGTCAAAACCATATGTTGACCTCATTTGGATATTTTTGGAAATATATTAAGATACATATTGTGGTTGTAGATTTCCACAATATAGAAGAGTGGACTGTTGGCTTTGGTGAAGATCTGTACTCTCTGATTTCCCTTTTAGTTGTGATTTTTTAAAATTTTTTGGCCAAAGTTCAGCCATTTACTTGATCTTAACACCTGAAGTGGTTTACATTGGCCCGGTAGGATTCAACATTTTGAACTCTGTAAGCCCACCCTGCTGCCAAAATACATCTAACTGTTCTCACTCATAGTTTCTTTTAACATTGGGTCTGTCCACTGTTTGTGAATGTCACAGACCCAGAACATCCATTATGTAACTCTAAGACATTCTGTGAAGGTATGATAAGTTCGTGGCACATGAATGATGTGTATTTCACTCTGAAATCCAGGGTAGTTGCATAAGTCCGATACAAGGGCTCTGCTTATGTAAACCTGTTTCTCCAAGAACCAGAAGCTCGGCCAAATATGCTCCTTCAGAGGTCTGATCTTCCTCCAACATCAGCAACCCACTACTGGGAATGTGGATATGGGCCAAAACCAGAGTGCTGCATTTTTCCTCTTCGTCCATTTGTGTAACAAAGTTGGCAGCAGCAATCAGCCATGAACGCTCACTGAGTGTTTTAAAGTTCACTAACAGTCAGCTAAAGTGATGCACTCAAGATACTGGACCTCAAGCTGCATCAACCTAGAAGTCTTGGTTACAATATACAAACACAACCTGTGTTTAAATGTAGCCTGCAATGAACCAATAAGAGGGTCAGTTTATGGCTGATTCAAATGCCATGAGCTCATATAAACAGAGACTTTGTAAGAAAGGAGGCAAACCACTTGAAACATTTTAAATAGCAAAGTTTGTGGGTCAGAGATGGTGATTGTATAACACATATCCCGCCCTTTCTCCCCAAAAGTCAATCATTTGCACTACAGCGTTTGCACTGGGAGACAAATCTTGGGAGACCAATTCTGTTGGCACTGTGGATTTCAGTCTGTGCTACAAAACTTTGTGCATTAGGGAAAAAAAAGGTTTCAACACCTCATTTAGGGTAAAAGTAAACAAACACTTGCAGTGTTTTGAATTTGATTTGACTGGTTATTCTTTACATTTTAGTTAAAAGTTTAGCAAAAAGTTATAACTCTTTCTCCATTCACTTAGACAGGGGCCTGAGTTCTTACGACGGAAATACTTCAAGGAAGTTTATGACATCTAGTCTCTTTATTTCCTTTCACTGGGGTAAAATTAATTCATGAATGCTCTATGTTATTAAATTGGGTTTTGAATGGTCAAATCTTGTGTTGGGAAGTTTAAACTTCTACCTCAATGTCTTTTTCACTCACAATTCTTAAATGCACACTTGTCCTACAATTCTTGTCAGCTGTTTGTGTCCAATCATTCAATAGACATAGAGCAATATTAACATTCATTTGTAAAGTATGTAGAGTGTGTGCAGAATCATGTCTCTGGTGACCTGATCAATATAAAACCAATACCCCCACCCCCCCCACTTTTTTTCCCTCTCATTATCTGCAAACTCCCAAGGGGAACATCTGTCTCTTAAGCTGCTAAAGGCTTGAATGTTTGTGTCCCTTAATCCAAAACAATAAAACTGACAGATGTTTAAAAAGTTGTGGGGAACTTCAGCATTGGTGATAATTCTCTGTGGGTTTGTCACTGCAGGTGACACATAATCACTGTGGTACATGGAAACCATCAGATGTCTAAAACAGTGGATGCAATTCATTTTCCAAGACACATTGGTTTGCAGTATTTTAAAACCACATATATGATTCTTTCTGTCTCTGTTGGTCTGCAGAACTGATGAGTAGCGTGCAGGAAAGCAGATGTCTATAAAATTTGTGCGAGAATGAAAACTTTTGACACGTCACTGACATTTTGAACACACTGAATACATAATCCTGTTAGATCCCATATGTGACAAGTGCCATTTGGAGGACAGATTATTCCAAAGCACTATACAGTACCATGAGGACTGACATTTTAACATGGGGCAGGCCACTGTGAGAATTAAACTCCTGACCCAGACTGTGTTAGTTACAGGGCTCCACATGGCCCTCTTGAATTCATTATATTAATGCCAGATGTTCATAAAAACAGTGAGATGTTATCTGGTGTTCTGGGGATTCCCAGAGTTGCTCGACAGTGCAGTGCCCAAACTGGTTATCAAACATTCTTGTGGTTAATAAATTAATAAAACAAAAAGCAAACCTTATTCTGATGTATCTTGATTAGACACAAAAATATTGACTGAACAGCCAACAGCAAGACAATCCAAATCAAATCAGCATTTGTCCAGAGTTAACATACTGGATTATAACTGCGATTTACTGCTCCCAGTCAACCCAATTATACCTATAGTGGCTATGAACACCAGTTAGACTCACTGTGGCAGACAGTGATTCTGGTGTTACATAATGTTCAGACAAACAGATATTGCATTACTTGTCCTCTGCTTTCACTGTTGATCTGCCTTTTTAATCAAGACATGAGCAGATGAGGAACTCCACAGTTTACTGAAAACATCTGCTCTGTACAGTAGCAGCAGCAGCAGAGTGGCAGCAGTGAGTAAGTTGAAGGTTGCAGCCTGCTGCTGAAGTTGACCTCCTCACTATGTGAATGTTACAGCTTCAAAATGTCAACTTACTTTTCTTTCTGCCCAATGAACAAGAGTCATCGATGTTACAGCCTTAATAGAGCGAAATGGCATGAACATAAGACACATGCAGTTTTGGGGCGCTTGTTGAAACAAGAGATTTATCTTTGGAGAGCACTTCTGACTCCTGCTTGGCACTGATGTCTTTATTTTGTAATCACATTAAAGTGTTGTACTCAAAACTGTTTTCCTTTCAGGCTACAAGTCCGAGCTCAGGCTTTATGAAAGATTAACTTTGTGTCTTGTTTCTTATTTCTGACAAGCTGCCATCAGTTAAGTCATTATCAGCCACAGACTGGTTGCACAACCGCCTGCTGCCAACTCTGAGTGTGTGTGTTTGTGATCTTTGTAACCTTCTGTTGTCATCGGGCTGGACAGTATCACACACACATACACGCCTTCAGATGTTGCATAACCTTGTGATGGTAGGGGCCTGGTCTCTTCACATGGACACACACACTGATAAACAGGGAGCCACAGGGATGAAATTAGCAGCCTGGCTTCAGTGGGAATATCAGGTGGATGTGTTTGGATGTGTTTATGTTCTGCAGTTAGCTACTTGCAAGCTCGTCTCAGGGCCTGGCGGTCTTGTGATTATTACTCATGACCTGAACATCGGCCTCAGGCCTGACTTGTCCTTTTTTTTTTTTTTAATGTGTGTGCAAGTGTGTGTGTGTGTGTGGGTGTCCCCCTGCTGTGCTCATTTAATACCTGGTATTCAATGACATGCTGTATTATCCTCCACATGCCCGTGCTTTGAACTAAAGAAGGAGGTGTTTGTCCCACATTTTATAGTCACGACCTTGTGCACAAGCACACACACACACATACACACAAACAAACATTCATCTCTGCTTACTGCTTCCTTCATGAACTGCTGATGCCAAAATAGTGTCACCTCTTCCTTGAAATGTCAGTTTATCTAGCTGAATGTGCTTATGTTTCATTCAAAGGAGACTTTCATTATCACTGATAATTTATTTCAATTGCTGATGGCACTTATAGCTGATAGCTATTTATTACTGAGGGACTATCTGCATGTGTGTCAAAATGTGCCAGTACACTTCATTAAGAGCAAACATGAACATCATGTATGAGTTGTTCAGAGAACTTCTGGTCCACAAAGAAGAACATCCAACTTTTGTGCTATTTGTTTCCTAAAATTAGTCCCTTTTTCTCTGATCTCTGCAGGTTTCTAGTAATAAAACAGGTGCAATAATTGTTCACACTAAAGAACTTTGCATCAAAAATGCAGCTGAACAATCTCCTTATTTCTGTAGGTTGTGTATGTTTGTGTGTTCGAAGAAAAAAAGGCAGGAAAACCTCGGTCTCCTGCAAATATTTGCTGCCTGCTGCCCAGTAAAGATGAGTCAAGTGATCTTCCTCTGGGAACATTTGTCTTGTGACTTTAGGGTTCGGTTGATGGGATGAAAGGGACTACGTGGATGTTTTGGCCTTGACACCCTGACATCAGTTCCTTCCACTAAATTTCCTGGTTTAAAAACAAAGACCAAAGTTGCCCTCTGACCTATGGCCTTTAGAGTTTTGCAGGTGGCCATCTTTGATGCCAATAAGTGTGCATCGAAACATGAGAATTTTAAGTAAAAATGCTGTTGAATAGGTTAACTGATAGAAAACTGGGTGATCTATAAGCAGATATGCATGCAGCTTATTGAGCCTTCCAATTACATTCACACGAGTAGCTTATGAATATGCATTGTGATTGGCTCTAAATATGGCCCACAATATGACTGGACTGGAAAAAAAATTGACAATTTTCAAGAGGGAAAGTATGTTTGCACTCTGTAGACAGTGATTCTACTGTATAGCCTGAGCTCAGTTTTACATGAGTACTTGCTCAATTTACTGTACTCTCTTTTCGTGAAGCATCATAGCTCAAGCAGCACTGTAACATTAAGAACATCTCCATGATGCAACCAACATGTTTCAGCTTGTTGCCTCTTTATTTAGAACATTTAAATGGGTTAAGGGTGTACTGTTCACAAGTTGCACAGATGGACAATGTGCTATTTTTGCTCGTTTATGCTCTAATAAACATTACAGATGTAAAGATGATTTAAGTAAAGTAAAAATAAATGTTAGCTCCTCTATCCATGCCAATGAGAGGTTTGTCTATTTGTTTATAGACCTGTAAAAACATTGCACAGTGTACCATTAAAAGATTTTTTTATATGTATAGCTTTTTTATATGTGACAGGAAGTGGGGAGAGAGATGGGGGCTAACATGTAGTAAAGGACCCCAGCCCAGGATGGCACAGTCGACATCTAAAACTCTGTACTTTTTAAGTAACACAGTAGCTACTGAGTTATTCACACTCACTGCATTTGCTCACAGATTAAAGTCATATACAGTCATGTGCTTTGAGATAAATCAAATTCCTGAGCTGACCCTGATGAAGAAAAAAGGGCTGAAGTGTGTTGGTTACATAATAAAGTCATGTTCAGTGGTCCAAGTGTTGCTTGAGTTTTGGTCCTTCTGCCCTCTTTGTACCATTAAAACTAAATAACACACCTCACACACTCATAATTCAACCACACCTCCAGTTGACTTCCTGTGTGACAGAGGGTCCAAATTACCGCTTTGGCTATTATTCAGTTTTGTCTCCCCCCCTACCTCCCCCCCACCTCTTTAAACCCAGTAATCCAAGAGGAAATGAAATTGGCTTAGTGACTTTCCAACCTGCCAGCAGAGGGAACGCCACACAGGACCGCAGTGAACAGTTTAAGCTGATTAACCCCAATAAGAGGGGTTATCTTATTAAAGCTTGACTTTAGAGGCTATACAGCAGGTTAGCTGTTTGAATATGAGTGAATACAGGAAGTTTATTAAAAAATGGTGGCTCCAAAAAAACTTACGTAACTTGTGTTTTCATCCCAGGCCAAATATGCTGATATAATTTTATGGTTGCAACATAGAAGAGAGATTCACACTTTTGTGCAGATGAGAAAAATATACCGTATTTTCCGCACTATAAGGCGCATCGGATTATAAGGCGCACCTTCAATGAATGGCCTATTTTAAAACT
>JAQMCX010000047.1:6945375-6982963 GCA_029814765.1 Acanthurus leucopareius
GGATTATAAGGCGCACTGTCGGTTTTTGAGAAAATTAAAGGCTTTTAGGTGCGCCTTATAGTGCAGAAAATACGGTATATGTTTTGCAAAGTGTAATTGTTTTAATGCAAAATTAATCAATTTTTTTTGCTTTTAATCACAAAGGGGGCCTGTAGACCAAAACAACTGAGGTGCCATAGTTATGTCATGCTTTGCATGAATATGATGTGAATTTAGACACTCTGGTCTGAAGTCGGCCAATGTGATGTTTTCTGACAATTAATTAAATGATGTGATCGTTAAAATTTATAAATCTAATGCTGGAATACAGGAATAAACCCAAGATTTTACTCTAAAACATATGACTCAAGGTAAACTTGTTCTTCAACAACACATATATGCAGACAAATAGCATATTAAATATTACAAAAGTCCTTTAAACTAACATTTTCAGGTCTGACTTTAAGTCTCTGATCAACTTTCGCCCACTACAAATTAACCACCAACTCCCCTAATAAAGTGACAGTTATTAGTGCCAAAGCTGTAGCTTATGTTTGTACCATAAATGTACACAAATTGCTGCAATACCAGACTGGTGTTCTTTAATAATCACTGAAATTGATGCCAGCATCAGCCACTAATTATGAGCAGTCACAGTAGTCTTGTTGAAACAGTGAGGCTAATGAGTTTAGGCAGTGATCCGTAAGCTCTCGTATTAGTCAGCTGCCTTTATGAGAGGAAATGCCAAGCTTCACCTGCTGGTTCTTTCACTTGAATGGAAAAACAATCAAAGCAATGCCATGAAATATGTTTGTTTTATCTAAATTCTGGCTGTATGAGATATTACTGTACATAAAAGAAGAATAGAATAATAAACTGTTTGTCGCTTAATGTGCCTGTTTGATGTGATTTCTGCCACAGTCTATTGTCAAGGCCTGGCACATGTGATAATAACACAGAGAAAGTGTTTGACTGAGGAATTACACACAGAAAGAAAGAAAGAGCCTAGAGAAATTTTTTTTCTCACTTAAGAACTGCTTTTTGCAGAGTATTATTGCTACTTTGACATAAACTGTTTTTGTGGTTTTATGTTAAAATGTGTTTGTTTTAGCATGTTTTAACTAGAACCTTTTAATAGTTTAACATTTTTTTCCTGTTGTGCCTTATTCTTTCTCATTATTATCACAGTCTGTGTCAACAAGCTTATAACAACATTTAACTTGATCTTATATCACAAAAGTTTCTTATCATTTGTCTGCACAAGTGTAATGGAACATATTTCAAACAACAAAATTCCCTTGCAGTCTTTTTTTTAATTGAAAAAAGAATTTTATTTCTCTGTTAAATGTGCATTTGTATGTTTTCAGAAAACGGTGTAATTATTTGGTCTGTGGCCTTTTTTTTGTAATAACGATTGTGCTATTGCCATACAAGACAGAAATTTAAAAATGCAAAAAAAAAAAAAAACCCAAAACCAATAGCAAATAGGAAAATGGCACTAAAACAACAATAAAAGGATATAAAATACAAACTGGATTTCCGTGGTTGAAATTATTTGTGCAGGATTTTACTTTTTCTTTTGAATTTTACCTTGAACTCGTGAAAAAAAATGAAATAGCTTTTTCGCCAGAAGACCCTTTCAGTTTTATGAGCGCTGCTGTGTTGTGTGTTGGTGGCAAATAATGTTTAATATTAAAGAACAGTGTAGGACATTCAGACTTATCAGTTCATGAAAAAATGTATTTTGCTGTAGTTTCTTCTGATCCACAGTCAGAATGTCTTTATTTCTGTGTTTCCGAATTGCCCTTTAGTATCAAAAGCGGTAAAAGTCATTCTGAAGCCGCAGTGAGCAGGAGCTCTTCTTATCATGTTCGAACACAAAGCCTCGGAAAACACTTCTGTGTTGTAAATTTATGCATTGAAGATGCTCTGCTGCATTATGCATACATCAGCTATTAAGCAAATGGGATTTCAGATCCGATAATAAGCAGTTTGTCTTTGTTTGCCATTGTACTGTGAGGACACACACACACACACACACACACACACACACACATCATAACGTCGGCTTTAAAGGAGGGTTTTTTTCCTTTCTTAATATTAAGAAGGCGAAGGGGTGGGTTCATGTTTTATTCATAATTAATCCTGGCCTGTGGCAAGCAGAGGCTTTTTATTCAGTTAAGTGAGATTACATTTGTTAAGTCATTTGTTAAATTGTACAACAGGATAAGGCTGTGTAAATATGCACGCACTGCCTGACACAGTCGGCATGGTGGTTGGCCAAACTGAAACATTAATCTGCTTTAAAGAAGTCCGTTTTTGAACACGAAAAATGATCAAATGTACAAAATAAATGTTATATTTCAGTCATTCAGATATTTCCTATGCAGACCTTATTGTTTTTATATTTAAGCTGAATACAGTCATTGTGTTTCTTTGATGTTAAACCACTGCACCATTTTTATTTTGACATTAAACATTGGTGTCTCAGGTCTCAGATCAACTGTAAAATGTGCCTCTTCTCTACACTTGATATACTGTGTGTTCAAATATGATCCAAAACTTTGTTTGGTTCGTCAACAAGCCGTACTGATCTCACAGCTGTCAAACTGTTTTTTCCTCACAGCTCAGAGAGGTGTGAACAGTATCTTTTTTTTTTGTTTTCACAGCTCTGCAAAAAGCCAGCCAGGCTACTTTCATTGATTTCAAAAGGTCAAGTGTGCAGTTGTTTGCAGAGGTGCAATAAGACGTTTTTTTTTCTCATTCTCTGATCCAAAGGGCTGCCTTGTAAAGCTGCCAGATAATTAATGACTCGGTAATTAGCAGGTTTATTGTTTGTGTTCCTCCATCATGTCACTTCAGGTTGACTGTTCCTTTTTCACTGGGGTTTGATTGACAGGGCGTTTTGAAGGGGCTCTGTGCGGCATGATTTGCAAACCAAATTTGCAAATCTGTGAGTGTGTGTTAATCAGAGGGAGGTGCTGCTGACTTATTTCTTCAATTTTTTATGGCGCAAGACACAGACTGTAATCTAAAGATACAGGAAAAAGGCATTTATAGCATGTGTAAAAAAATATGATGCATAATAAAATATTCAAAAAATTAAAAGGAGATTAGAGTTGACCTTAATAAATGTGTTAGGAGTGTGCTGGTTCTCAGCCTACAGCTCTTCTGTGGCACTTGAAACTCTTTCTGCTGTCTAAATCAAAAATCAACCACTGATGAAATTATGATGATTAGCCTCATTTATGAAACTGTTTCTAGATTTTTCTTTGACCTTAGCTAGAAGATCATTTCTGATGTGCTGCTTTCATTTCTGTCATAAATGCTAAGCAATAAAAACCAGGTATTAAGAAACCTGTTTGTAACTTGCACACTTGTGATTTATAGATCTCAAACCAACTTGAAATGACAGCTTCTGCCTTGTAATTTCATCTTTTTTAGAGTGTTTCGTCAAGAATAGCCATAAACCAGTGTGAGAGAAAATAAACCTTTTTAAGGCAAAATCACACAAACGTGAGAGGAGACTGAAACCAGGCAACATGTGTCATTTGATGGGCAAAATGTGGGTTGACAAACAAAGCCAAACACACAGCTTGGGAGTGTGTTGCAGTGGCTGATAATAAAACAGAAACGGTCTGACCTGAAACTACAAAAATAAAAATGAAAAGCCACACACAGCTTCTGCAATATGGCATTGATTCCTCACACCTTAAATCAATAGCTCAAAGTTAACCACATACTCAGTATGTGTCCTAAACTGCAATACCCCAACATGACCAGCAGGAAAACCTTCCATGACAAATCTTGAACTTGCTGAGAGAAAAAGATTTTTATAATGATCACAAGTGATTTTCTGCTCAAAACATTCTTAAGGTCAGTGTTAATCACAAGTCTGTTTTATGAATGTAACCCATATTTCATACCCTGCAGCTGCTTCACAATAAAGCCTCAGTGTTTCACCAGTTAGACGCCTCATAAAGACAGTCTGAGTTACATGCTAATCTTCAGAGGAAAGAACTGAAAAAACTTTTGTTTTATTATAAGTTTTATCATTTTATTTTATTATATTATATTATATTATATTATGTTATATTATATTATATTATATTTTATGTTCAGATTTTAAATATGAATGTATCTTGAAAAGGTTGATTCGGACTCTTATTCTATCTTCTTCTACTCCTTCCTAAAACCCATATGAAGTTTGAGTCTTTCCCAGAGTGACAGTGTCTCTCTTTCATTCTCAAGCTTTTCCTCAGATTTCTCCCTCTCCTGCTCTGAGGTTCTGTCCTTCTGTTCGTTTTTGAGCTCAGCGAGTGCATTTTGGACGCTCTGACTGGGCGTCTGCTCAACCCACAGTTCAGTGGACAGCTCCTGGTGGGCTGACACCTGAGCGTTCACTTTTTCTTTCAGGTCCTGTAAGTCCGTAAGTAAATGCTTCTCTTTCTCAACTGCATTTCTCTCCAAGACCTGGATCTCCTCATCCTTTTGCTGAAGTAGAGCGTCCTTCTCGGTGTTCTGCTGCCTCGTTAGTTCCAGCATCTCTGACAGACGTGATGCTTCAGACTGAATCTCTTTGAGCTGTTTTCGAAGGCTGTCAGTGACTTCTCTTTCAGCCGTCAGCTCAGCTGATACAGACCTCAGGCTGATCTGATGTGAAACTTTCAGCCCCTCAAGTTCTTGCTTGAGGGCCTCATTCTGATCTTTTTCAACTTGTAGCTCAATGATGAACTTCTGTTGATTGATAATGTGTTCCACCTTAAGCCTTTCAAGGTCTCTTACAAGCTCCTTCTTCTGCTTCTTCTTGATATCAATTGCAGCCTCATTGATGATCCTGATCTCATGGTCATTGCATGTTTCCCTCCCTCTCTTAATGTACACTTCCTCCAATTTCTTCTGATAAGCCAGCTTTTCTTTAGTCTCCTCCAGTTCCTTGATGAGCTGCAGCCTCATACTATGCTCAAACTCTTGCATTTGCTCCCGCTGTTTGTAGTCGTCCACTTGCCATTGAAGAGACTCTATTTGGACCATCTGTCTCTCCAGTTTGGTGGTAAGCTCCTGCACCTTCTCCTCCTGACATGCGCTGTGGTTTTCATCTCTCTGCAGCTGAGCTTTCAGCTCCTCCACCTGCCTTTCAAGAGCCTCCTTCTCCAGCATACATTCATTCAACTGACGGGCCAACTTGAGGGCCCCCAGGGGCCTGCTGATATTCTCCATTTTAAAGTGGTTGATCTTCTAAATTTCTGGTGTAGATACAATCTTTCACTGATGAACAGATCTGTGTCTCTCTGTGGTCTGTCTGTGTTCAGCTTGAGTCTCTCTCACACTGGTGTGTCTCTGTGAAAAGTTGTCCAAACACAAAGCTTCAGTAGTATGTAATGCACATGCTGTCGTCATAACAAACAGGAAATACAACTGCTTTCTTAATAGTTCAACAAAGTGTCATTTCTACTAGTCTAATATTGCCACTTTTGTTGTCACAGACAAAAGTACTTGGTACCTTTTAGCGTCTGTGTCTGACACAAAAAGCCTTTCTGCTACAAAGCCTTTCCAAGCACATGGGTTACATTCTTTGTAATGCGCTTTCCATTTAAAATGGTGACCGTTTGATTAGTGTCAGGCATTGAAACTATTTAGTAAGCTAAGGTTTAGAAAAAACACATTCTGAGTTATGTCAAGGAAAAGATTGAGATTTTTGAGACTTCAAGCTTAACTTAAGTTTCACGTGCATACATAACATTTTCCCATTGCTTAGACTGTATCACTCCTTGATTGACTGTTGACCATGGAGTGTCACTATTTCCAACAGAGCTGATCAGTGAAAGGTGCTTTGCAGCTCAAATACCAGGATGATCTAACCAGGTTAAAAGAGAGCTGCCTTCATAATTCAGAAAACTCTGGCTTTAGACTCAAAACCTGGAGCTCCACACTCCACAGTTTTTAAATGTCTACACTCATTCTAGATGAACTCACCTTTTCATGGGTTGTACTTCACCGTTTGTGTCTTAGTTTTCCAGCTTCCTTCAGGTGATGATTATCTCCACGCAATGTAATCTTAGTTAGCAATTTAACTCATAAACCTACACGCAGCTCTTGTGGTTGTTCAAATGGTAACTATCCAGTTTCAGTTGCCGGGCACATTTTAGATTCTTGTCCTCATTCGACGTTGCTAAGCAACTACAAAGAACCAGGAAGTCACTAGCCCAGCTGCAGTTGAAAAGAAATATTTACAGAATGACTGATCAACATCAAGTAATAATAATAAAGAAAGCTTTTAGCGCCATGTTTCTGAGTGTGTAGTGACAGGCTAATAGTTTCCCCTTGTTAACTATTTCTATGCTATGCTTAGCTATTTGCCTTCTGGTGCTAAGTCTTTACGTAGTGCGAAGCTTACTGAGTAATGACCATCTATTTTTCTTTACGCATGATTAAGTTTAGCAATTTTAGTTGCCTGTACCAAGAAAGACATTAACTGAAGAGCTCCAGTTGACATTAGGATCAGTTTTGGGTTCCACTTCTGAAACCACTGACACACATCCTTTGTTACCTTTTAACCTTAAAGGTAGAGAAACTAATTAGTTGAGAGTAAATATTTTGTACCCTGTTTTTTAATGCGACCATTTTAATTAAAAGAAAATAACCTTCCTTAAAAAAAGAAAAAAAAAGTTCATTTTTTCCACCAGAATGTAGTTTACCTGTTAAATATAGTTGTAAAAAAACGTGTGTATAATAAGTTTGTAGGGGATTTTCTATCTGTATGTGTTCTCGTGCTGCACAAACTCTGCTGTATGATTTTTCGCAGTCACTGATATGTTCATGGTGATCCAGATGTTTTTGGCATCCAACTCATCAATATTCATATGACCTCCTACTGAACTGAAACTCCACTTGTTTAAGTATTTCAGAGCAAGATATTTATTTGCGGCTTTGGATGGGAACTGCATATCTTCAGTGACATGAGGACAACTCTCCATTCAGTAGTCGTGTGGTTCAACAGCAAGAGGGGAACTGAGATGTTTTCAGTGTGATTACTCAAAGGGGCTCAATGTTTTGACTGAGAGTTAAAAGAGAGGCAGCAAAGTCAAGCCTGTAAAAACAATTTTAAGATGAACTTGTGAACTCTTACATGATTCCTGGGTGATTTAACATGGTTGATCAAGCAAATTATTTATCAAAGAATTAATGCATGAACACCAGCTTCAAATAAAAAAGTAAAAAGATCAGGACTTAAACTGTTGATGTTAGTTAAATAATTCTCACTACAAGTTCCCTTGTCCCTTGTTAAAAACATTTGGCACTTGAGTTCAAAGAATAATATAATGAAGTGTGTTTTTAGCCACATCCACATAGGATTTGCAATAGTAATACACACATTGGTTTGTAATTATTGATTTTATCTTGGGAAGGGAGCTAAAATCCATTGATGATACTCATATCTTTTACTGACAGTATATTTCTTTTTCATCTTATAAACAAAATAAGTATTTTTATCTGCCATGAAAAAATTTACACAATGGTGGAATCTCCAGAGGCAGGTTTTAAATAAAGTTGAACACACATAGCAAGTTTTCTTTACTAAATTGGAGGTGAATGAAAAAGCAATCACAAATTTCAGTCGTTGAGTGTTTAATCAAAGAGGATGAGCAGACAGTATGCAATGTCTGCCACTACTGGTAATGCAAGTAAAAGACCTTGACGTCACTATTTCTGACACTATGTTACAAAATCCTTTGGTTATTTCACTATGCAGAACAGTTGGCAGCAGCTGCAGCTGCAGCTTAGATGCCAGTGGATACTTACATACCACTGACAGTTGTACTTTAGCATCAGGATTACATGAGCATCCTTTATGTAACACGCCTCCTCCACCCTCGCACGCCATCAGTAAAAGTGGAGTCTGGTGATTTGCTTTAAGCTCTGTGTGTAAATATATAGGAACACTGGTTCTCAAGAAGAGAGTCAGTCTTTTGAAGGTTTTTTTCTGTGAAATAGAGACATTTTCTTGCCGCAGCCCCAACTCTTCTTCTTTTTATTCCTGATGGATGTTAGTATACCTTACATGAGTGTGTGACACACAAAGAAGCAGGGGAAAACACTGGAAAGGATTTAGTCATTTCCCAAACCTCTAATAACTCCCGACTGTGCCGAGAAAAGTGCACTGTCTGCTTCCACAGCTGAATGAATAATGGAAGAGGTTTACATTTGTGTGTGTGTGTGTGTGTGCGACAGAGAGAGTGTATGTCTGCTGCCCACCACACAAAAATGATAATTGACCAATTATGTGGCTAGGAGAAGCGTAAACACCTGGGGCTCATCCAGAAAGGTGAAACATTACAGAGTAATCAGACAGCAACAAGACCAACAGCCAATCAGCAGTGTTTTCCTTTTTGTCAGGTCATCAATAACATCGCTCACTATCACACATTTAAAATGAGAACAGTGACATTTTACTGGTTTTAAAGTAACAAGGCTCACTCAGCTGCAATGTAAAGACACAAGAAAGGTTAAGGTTGGTGTAGTCGTTGAAATTTCAAAAGCCTGATTTCTTTAAACTGCTGTTTTGTTGTCAAATTAGTTTAACACTGAACTGGTTAGAAGATCACTTAATCAAAAGATTACTATCACTCATTGACAGCTGCTTGTACCCTAAGAGTCAAATGTCCTCAGTCTTTGTCCTTAACGCAGTGCTTCTCAATTGTTTTCTGTTAAGCCCCCCCAGGAAGAAGAAAACAGTCTGAACTGAACAGTCAGACTTATAGTCTGAACCAGAAAAGATTTTAAGTGCATCATCACTTCAAAATTCTTGCTTTCACCTTTGCTTCATGCTCCGCAACTAATTCAAAACACCATCGTTTAGACGTGTCTTTGGAGCTCATCTATTTTCCTTCATTTATCATTTTTCATCTTTAAAAGCAAGAATGAATAAATTTGAACCCCTCATGACTTTTGAAAACAGTGATCACCCAAGACACAGCAGCGTGAAAGCGCCACTGCCACCTACTGTAGTGCAATTACACTTTATTCTGGTATGACAATGAAAAAGCGAACGGTAGTTTCACCGTGCATGTTCCTCAGGGTCACACGCGCCCCCCCCTGGCATGGGGAGAAGCACTGCCTTAATGTTACCAACACACAAACATGGGATTCTCTGGATTAATGTAACAACCAAAATTGGTTTATGTTACGGCCACTAGTTGTAGGTATTTTAAATTTCTGTCTGAAGAATCATGCTTTGTCTCTTTATGCCATGGATCTGAACACTGCAGTACTTGTAACTTTCAGGCCTCTGGTTTATGGAAAAGAGTCTAGTCAGAGTTAAAAGGGTTAGGGTTAGGGGTTCAGTGGTGGCGTAGCTTGAAAAAATGGAAACTGCATTCCTGCATTTGACAAGAATTAATGCTACCATGTTTTGACAGCAGCCAATCATTTCAGCTGGAATGACTTTCAAAAAAGCAACGCACAACCACGTGGAGTGTCATATACCTACTTGGTTCAGGTTTGTTTGCGAGAGCAGGAAGTGATGAAGTGCCTTGCTCACAGGCACCAGCACAGCAGCAGTTAATGATGGAGAATGATTCACCGCTGTCCTCTATGGTTTGAGCTGGTCAGGGATTTAAATTTGGTGACCTTCCAGCCTTCAGTCCTGACTGACAGCCTCAGAGCCCTGTGCTGACACCACTATTGTTAGACTGCGCTTTGATCCCACTGGAACGAATAATACACTCATGAATGAAGCAAAATCTTCCTTCCAATGCCAAAATATCTATGGCACATCTGCCTTACTGTTTTTTTTATCATTAATCTGGAGCATGTATAGTATATTTTCTATCAGTGGGTCTACTTTTCTTTTATTGTCTTATCTTTACTGTGTCATATCTGTCATGTGTTTTTAATAAAGACCCATCTGATATCTTCAGGTATGGTCACTGGTCATATCTGCACAATATCCTGACAATGGATGTGACCGGTATATCTCCATCAGATAGCTTCATCTTGGGGCCAGTTACTTCAAAAATGTAATTTACTATAAATTACAAGTCATTTTCATTTTAAAATTATAATTTATTCTATTTTTCTTTTCTTTCTCACAGAAGAACTCTAGAAAAAAAAAAACATCCGTTAGCACATACTTTCAGGTTGTAATGGGTTATTTGACACAGTAATCCAATAACATTACTGGAATTTTATGAATAATGCTTCGTATTACTTCCTTACTGCCTAAAAGTAATATATTACTGTAATCTCCAACAGTTTCAGCAACATAACAGTAGTAATTACACATACAGTGAAAAATGACATCCACCCAATGAAACAATATACAAGATTTTATGAAAAGAAGTCTCTTTTTGGTTGTAACTAAACAATACATAATGTCCTTGGATGCATTTATAAATTCAACAGAAAGTATGTATCTTATTCGGATGGTTGAGAGTAAAGACACTATAAATACACTTAATGCACTGAATAAGTAAAAGATTAACTCCATCACGCAAGATACAAATCCAAGATGTCAGAGGAGTATTTTGAAGGAAAGACTTGAACTGAGACTGTTCAGTTTTACGCTGCTGAGCTGTTCACTGTGCACCCCTCACTGTTGTGTAACTTACAAGTGAGACTGATATCTGCCCGACTGCCATCCTTCATGCAGTGACCCGTACTTAAAATGCAAACATGCCATCTAGATGTCAAGTCTCGCTTCATAGCTCCGGCCTGGAAAAAGGGGGTTACATAAACAGTTCTGGGTCACGCAAGTGCAGGTTCAAGACATTTGTTATGTAATGGGCTTTGATGGGAGCCATGGATGACCGACAGCCTGAGGCACTTCCTCCTTCAGATCTTTGATGGGTATTTGATTCAGAGCATGAAGATATCAGAACATCATTTCTGATAGTGAGCTCAGTTATGCAATGAGAGGAGCATGAAGAGGTCACTGAGAGGGATGAGTGGAAGTCACTTACAGAACTGGACTTGTGAACAAACGTCTGTGTCCTCTGTGAGTTGAGGCATGTCGTCCACAACCGGAGAGGATGGATCTTTTTAACTGGATCCACTGGAAGACACATGGTGTGCAATATGGTGTGCAGTTGATCCTACAGAATGAAAACACTGACAGAACCAGCTGTACGTCTTTATTTAAAAAAAAAAATTTTTTATCAACTCATCCTAAATAAAAACTACTTGTGGAATCGAGGTCTTTTATGACATGACAGAGAACCTGCAGTGTCAGGTAAGCCCATAGAGGTCACACACATCATGACAAGAATTTCTGTACTATAAAACTGATTGGTGCCTCTTGCTCATGGTGAAAATACAACAGATGTTTACAAATTGCATTAAAAACCATAATTTCTTACAAAAAAGTCATAGCCCAGCCATAGAAAACAATTTTATAGCCTGGCTTTATCAATCAGTGCTAGAAAGAGCTTCACTTTTATGGAATTTTCATGAGTGTAAAATTGTACTTGACCACAGAGGGTTACATTAGCGTTATCTGCCTTTTCTCCAACATCCATCCTCATACTAAATGTTTCCTGCTGCCCTCACCGCAGGACACTGCTGAGTACAATTACCAAAGCTGCAGTAGGGCAAAAGAGGATTTAGTACCTTGCTCAAGGGCAACCCAACAGCAGTGCTAAGGAGGAAGGAGCACTTGGTAATTATCTCTCCACAGTTAGATTTTCCTGGCAGGGCCAACCTCCCAGTCAAAGGTCTGCCTCCCTGACTGTAAGCCACACTGCTGCCTCTTCTGCAGCCCTCGTGCTGTCCTGTTTTTTCAGCATTGGAAGTTAGGTATATTTTTTTATTACAAACTCACAGCTACATATTCATGCCTTACTGTCTGAGCTCAAAATGCCATGGTTCAACGGGCCTGGCCTCCGATGCCCAGAGGCAACAGTAGCCGTTTGATCTGCAAAGGCCACATTTGAACCTCCTGCTGTCAGCTTTAAGCACAATCATTGCACGATGCTGCTTTTGAAGAGCTGACCACAGCTGCTGCCCTGTCAGAGGATCAGCCTGGCCTGTGTGTGATGTTAAGTATACATAAGATCCAGTCTGGATCAGGGACGACAGGGAGAATATTGATCCTGCAAAGCTTTTTTTCCAGATAGACTTTTAACTATATGAACAACAATAAAGAAAAACTCTACTGAGGCCAAACCTCAAATTTCTAAAATTTCTATAAAATTTGGAAAATGAAAACCAGTGAGAGTCAGCAGGGGGGGCAGGTGTAAATTAGTAAACTTATTTTTTTATTTTGGAGGCTGTGCAGAATCTGTCTTCAAGGTCTGAGGTGATTTTTAAATGATCCTGCAGTAGATTACAGCAGTAAAAAAAAATTAAGTTGGAGCCTCAGTCCCATTATTTACTTAAACCTGAGACAAGCTCTTACTCTACCTGGTTGCACAATTATAATTAAAGTTTAAAATAGCACCCTGGCTTAAAAATTGTCTGCTCAGATATGAACCTGCGGTGCCTGCCTGTTTGCCTCTCTGTACAAACTAAAAGCCACTGTCGTCTGTTTTCTCTTCTGTCCAGGTGATGTTGACTGAGCATGTTTGCTTTTCTCAGCAACAGTCTGCCTCACTTAGACATGAGCTGTTCTTCCTCTGCCACTGAGCTGCTCCGCAGGCTAAATGTGCCATTGAGGGAAAAATTCACTGTGTCATACCACGAGTGCAATGGATAACAAGGGCACAGAATTCTTTGATATATTTTACAAGAGATTTATAACATGGAGCTAAAAAAAAAACGTGTCAAAGTTTATCAGTTGTCTGCCAAACAGGATATGTGAGGGGTTAGCAGCAGGCAGGAAGCAGCACATCTGGAGATACAGTGATATTGCGCTTAAGTTAGTTTGTTTTTGATTTTATTTATTTACATTACAGCTTAAAATAATAATCTAAAGGTCCCACATGTAGGTTTTGGTGGTTACCTTGGAGATTTGTTGCGGCTAAATGTCCCTCCAACTCATCCTCCCGTTTCAGAGATGCAGGAGAACCTATGGTGGCTGCAAAAATTCTGGAGAAAAGAGCAAAACCACACAACTGAGAAGCTGACACTTGTTTGGTGGTTTTGCTTAAAATTTCTGAGAATAATTAATAAAATGTTGCCATTTGAACTTGATTTGTTAAGATGCTGTTGATGACCTTGATGAAAACAGTCTTTTTAAAATTTTCATCCACTTTGTCACTAAATAGATGAAAATTAAAAGAATTCCCCTCTTTTTTTTGACCCTCAGTTCTTTGTCGCTCTTTTTCTTTAAAATGGAACTGAATTCAAAAGTAACCAGAAACCCCATTTTACCCATTTTCTGATTGTAATATTGTAACTCCTTGAGAAAAATGCTTTAGAAGAAGCTGGACCTTTTTATCCATAAAAACCTTTGCCAAAATAAATCAAGCAATGGAAGTTAGTTAGGCAGTTGCCATACTTAAAAAAATTGATGGATTTTATAGTGAATTTTTAAGTATGCAAAATCGACTCAACGATTAAGGATACATATTTTTTTCCTCTTTCTTCTGCCACATCTTCTCAACCAATTCTTGAACTGCAAGTCCTGTCTTCCATGTTCCTGGCTACTTTCACTCTCTGATTACTTTTGAGAGTTATTGGTTTTCTTTGAGAATGACATTGAGGAGGCTGGAAAACTGGGGCACGTCAGTGTGTGACTCCTTTACAGAACAAAAGCTGAACTCTTTGTTATGCGGGCGAGGCAGAGGAAAGCTTTCTAACAGCAATATAAGGTAGGAAGCAGCTCATTTACACACACTGCCACAGGCATGAGAGGGTTTGGAGGAGACAGAAGAAGATGAGGCTAATTATTCTCCCTGCAGAGAAGCAGGAGTGTCCCCTGGCTTTCTGCAGAGGGGCTTGTCAGAGTGTGATTCCCTGGTGAGCAAATAAGAGACGCTGAGAAGATGAGGGGAGAGAAAAAAAAAGTGTCAAATACAGCAGAAACTAGAGTAAAGATTCTCAATTACAGGCCTGTCACTGCATCTCTGAAGACTGGCATCCAAGGGTTATGAGTGACGTGCCGCCATGATGGAGGTGTTACAGTAATTTTCTTCTTTTAAAATAAAAATAGTAGTTCATTATGTTTCCAATGAAACTGTCTGACAGAGTGGCACACAATTAAGCTCTTTGTTCATTCTGTTCCTCCCTCTTTTAGGCATGAACAGCTGTGAGCTGCAAACCAAGTCTCAAGTCTTGTCAGAGCAAGTCTCAGGTTTAAGTCAAATCACATGATCTCCATAAGCAAATGACCAGTTAGTTCCATGCTGGACATTTAAAGTTCCCCTGAGGACACGTTTTGCATCCTCTGCTGTGATTAATAGTATGTTTGACATGGTTTCCCACATATAAGGTACATTTTTCATCTGGCTGAGATTTTTATAGTATGTGTAACATCTTATTATATTGATTTCCAACAGGGGATCTTTTTATTCTTTATTTTTTCTTTCCTACAGGATGTGTTGACTACTTAGTTTTAACAGAAAAGGATTCAGTTTTTTCCTTTTTAATCCAATACCTAATAATAACCTGGGCTAAGATGCTATTACAAATCTTAAGTTTTGTTAGCAGGTCTTTTTAAACCCATTTTAATCAATCTCATAAATGTTTGTGGCAATTTAATGATTTTACACTTTGGATTAGAGAATTTAGCTTAAGTTGTGTTAACTCTGAAATCAAACTATATCAACATAGTTTCATTTTCATGAAACCCCTCAAGAAAAGTACTTGTGTGACACAATAGCCTTGTCTAAGCGTATCCACCCTGACGCATTTTGTATCACGTCTAACCATTAAACTTTGCTTCCAAGACAAAAGAGCCACACATGAGAAAAAGGATCATTGATGTTTGCTTGCCAAACTGAGATGCATCATATGGAGACTTGATTAATGAATGGGAAGCCTGAGGTTCTGTGCAACAACAATGCATCAACATGTCTGAGCAGAGCTGCAGTCTGCAGCACTGAGCACATTAAAACAGTCAGGAAGAGCAATATCTTAACTGATGAGCACGCAGTCCTCAGGCCCGGTTCACTCGGACAAACAAGGTGAATCTCTAAATTTAAGGGACATTAAAGGGACATTCTTTTTCACTGCACTCCTACTTTGTGATTTAGGTACATTCCTTTAAATAAAACATGTTCTTACAAACACACATGTTGTAATTCTTCATGTGGAGAGACAGATTGTGGACTTTGAATGAAGAGTAATCCACAAGGATCATCCTCTCCACTTTTTCTTTGTGCTCCAGCTGACTGTTATATAACTCAGTAAGGATTAACCTACTGCAGAAAACATGTCCACATATTCCCATCAACCCCTATAACGTTCTGTCCTGCCTCACAGTAACACTTGATGTGTCAAATGCATCAGACCTTGATGAAAGTACATTTTGTTTAGTTGTTCAGTAAGAAACGTTTCTTAAAATGTGATCCACAAATACAACTAAACCAACCAACTAACATCCTGTTAAATATGAGAAAATTATATTTAGAAGCGCACAGGATTTTGTAAGATTTTTGTTAAGGCTTCTGTTAAGGCTTTTCTAATTTGATTTCCCAGTTTAATGCTTTCCAGCCACATTTTGCTTGCTTTTCCAGAATCTGAAAGGGATTCAGCTGATCCACAACTTGTTTATTAGACCCGTTCCAGTGGTTAACATATGCTTCTGTTTACCTGTTTCTATGTGCATTTTTAATATGTGCCTAAAGTGGAGCCCCTTACAATTTAAGATGCTGAGTTCCTGTAAAAAATATTTCCATGAAAACAAATTTGTCAACTACTGTCACTCTCTTCCACTGCTCACCAACCTGCCACGCAAAAAAAGCCTCTGCTCTGCCAGACAGACTAAAATGAAGACAACCAAAGTCCTTAATGCCTGACAGGGGTCCTTGATGCATGTCACAACAGTGAGTGGTTAAGAATCAATAGAAACAAAAACGTTCTTTAAAAAATGGAAATGCATTTTAAAGTTGGAAAGAGCTCAACATTAAAACAATATCTCATATTTTCTGCTCCCACCAGTAAAGAAAATGTGTTTCCATTTGGCAAGTTTAAAATATGCACTCCTCCGACAGCATTGAAAATGATTCAAATTGCTTTTAACTCATCATTTTTGTGCTTTTGCATTGTGTCGATTTTTCAAACTGGTTGTCACAGCTTGCAGTTGCCTCCCACAGAGTCTTTTGTTGGTTGAAAACAACAGTACATCTGTGGTGAGCCTGTTTTTAAAGTGGAACTTTCATGGAAGCGTTTGCTGCTTGGCAGGCTGGATGGATGCCAGTGTGCAGAGTGGATACGATGAATCCAAAAATCTCAAGCCATGTTCAACGAGGTGTGTGTGTTTTTTTGTTGTGAGCGGGAAATACACTAAACTGGCAAATTTTAGCGTGCATTTTGGCATGAAGAACCTTCCCTGCAAAGAGAGAAAAATAGAAGAACAAACAAAGCATAAACTTGTTTTGCAAAAAAGCACAATTACAGGGTGGCTTATGGTATTTGCAGTTTTTATTTTGGTTGGTTTCAGTCTTATACTTGTTTAAACATCATGTGCCATGTCACTGCATCGAGCAGTAAATCCTACTGGTGCTCTTTTTTTTAAACAGCTGGTCCTAGAGCTGCTTTCTGTCAAATACTTGATGCTGACTCTGACTTTAACCAGACTTTGATTAGCTCAACTGTCATATTAAAGGCTTTGTCAGAAGACGTGCAGCATATAAACATGGATGAAAAAAAAACCCCTACACATTAAATTTAGATATCTTGCCACCTGAAGTTATTTTTTTTGTGGAGGAAATTGTAAAAAAGAGACAGTCTGAAGTAAAGATTTATGGCAGATAATCGGGGCTATGTTTAAAAATACTTTTGAAGTGTTTAAATTGACATTGTAATTGGTTTGGGTCAGTATAAGGAAGGCAATTATCATTGTATTTTGTCATCACACTGAGGCTCCATCTCTCAATTATTTTCCACTAATATCACTGGGATTTGGTTGCTTGCCTATTAACATCCAATGATGGTGATAGCTGTCTGAGGCTCGGAGGCGGATTTTCTATTGGCTGCTATTAATAGGTTTCCAACCCATCCTGTTCTGAATTTTCCATTAACATGAGTTGGCATGAGTGATTTATCTTTTAAGATGTTTTTTTATTATATCTCATGCTTCCACAGCTGTTTCAAGTCAGGTTGTGGGTACTTTTTAACACAAGTGATGGGGAGAAGACAAAGGTAATTCTGGATAATTAGTTTAGCCAATAGATCTATGAGTTTGAGTGTTTGTCAGAGACACGTTTGTTTGTTTGTTTGTTTGTTTTGTCTTATCTCAAAAATTACAAGGTTAAGAGCAGAGTTATGCTATTCAGGCTCAGAAGTAATAAACCAGAAATGTGTACTTGCACACAGAGTATCTGATCCGTACGACCCTGCATGTTTTATTTTTTGTTATTATTAATGATGGGCTCATTTTATTTGATGGTTCCTTTATTAGACAGTGATGGTTGGAGAGTTGACATGAGGGAGAAGAGATGCTGGATTTGAACCAGGGACACTGGGTCTGCGGTCGGTGTTTAAGCCCCTTGTTCATGGGGACAGCCTGACCCTGCACGTTTTTGGCAGACTGCTCAAACCTCCACGCATCAGTGCTTCGGTCTCATTGCAATGAACTAGGAGGGCACTTTCTCATGCACTGCTAACATAAAAAAATCTGGCCTTAAAACTGGTCTTTCAGTCATCTATTCAGATTTTCATGTAGTGTGTGTTGTACTGGGGACATTTGATGCCTATGTTGGTTTTCCTCTTTTAATAAAAATAATATTCTGGGAGAATGCATGGATTCTTTATACTCTGTAATAATTGCCCAAATAAAACTGAGTCTGCACAGTATAATTTTTCACTTGTCAAAATTTGTTTGCACTGGCAGTTAAAACCTATTGTGTGAGCGTGTGAATGTATGTTTTTTGAGTGTGGGAGGTTTTGCAGACCAGGCTTCCTTTTCACTCCACACACTTTAAAACATACCACAGACCAACATTGACTGGGAATACCTAAAGTACAAATGGATTTATGAGTACACACATACACGCACACACACACACATACACACACACACACACACACACACACACACACACACACACAAACACTTGAACCATACTAAAACAGAATGCAGAGGAAGAGGAAGCAGAGCACTACAGCACAGTCACGTACATCACGCTACAGTACAGTACGGTGCGTTCTGCTGAGACACACTACACATTCCACCTTAAAACCCCCAGCAGCCTCCAGTCTTGGTGCGGGCATGTGTCCTAGTTATGCCTCATCTGCAAGGAATACTACTTCAGCTTAATAATTCATAGCTGATTCCATGTGGTTTACGTCCTGAACACGTTCAAGCCTCTTCAGAATTCAGCACCACAGAAGTCAGAGTGATGCCTTCAACATGCGCAAATGTGGAGCAGCTGCATAGAAGGAGATATTTTGTGTGCTTTTGACTTTACTGTGTGGGTAGAAGGTGTTGCTTAACTTTACCAAATCGTATCCACAGAGATAGATCAGAAAACCCGGGGAGTCTTTTTTCAAATAGCCATTGTAATAGTTATGAATGGCATTATGATGAGTTTGCATTGCTTTCTATGAACTGAAGCTGCTGTGTGAATCTTGGAGCTGCTCTTGAGATTTAAGGCAAATACAGCTACCTTGTTAAGGTAAGATGATGTTGGCGACTTCATGGTAAATAGAAACTATGTCTCTCATTGGACCTTAATAACCCAATAGGGGACCCTGGTGAGAAATGAACTACTGGGCCTTATTGACACCCAGTATCTCCTTGTCTCTGTGAATTTTTTGCACAATTTCAATGCTGGACATGAGCTCAGGTTTGTTGTGTGAAAAAGAAATTCAATGTGCTTAATGCGTGCACAATAAAATACAATACACAATACAACATTAGCTAAAATGATAAAGATTCAACTAGATTTGACACAGGGAATCATTTTCAAAAGGGGACCTCAATATCTCATAATAAAGCAGGATCAATGAAGGCAAACAAAGATGGATGAGGCGTCTCTACTTCCTTTCACTGAAAAAAATAAGCCAAAATATTCTCAATACAGTCCACTGCCATCTTGTGCTGTTGATGTCATTTTGAGCCAGTGTCTGAACAATAGTGATATCAGATGGAGCGCCTGACTCATTTGCAGTTTAGGTTTAGCAATTAATCACTTCAAATAACTGGCATGAAATAACTACACAAAACAAAGTTTTTAGAAAAATGAACACTTTAACACACCAGCAGGATAAGAACTTGCTAAATGACAGACACCATCTGTGGTGAGAATTTGTTTGAAATGTACTTAGATACTGTATTTTTGGCTCGGCCCATGTCTCATCCACTATCATGTTGGGGGCAGGGCTTATGACCTATACTGCAGCCAGACACCAGGGGGCGATCAAAAATGCTTAGGCTTTACATTTGAGGAGTTGTTATATCTAAAGTCATTGGACAGAAACCATCAGGTAAAGCCCTAATCATTGGCTAATATTCTACTAAAAATGTTTGTATTATCAATTTCCTTAAACAAAGGGACAGTTACCTGCTTTGCCAGATTTATGATCCAACCTTCCACTGACCTCAACAATAAAGAAAACATGTAAAATGCTTATTCCTTCTCTCATTATTAAGGACAGTCAGGAAAACTCAAACATGACATTTAAAAAAAAATTAGACTATCAGCTGACTTGCATGTAAAAGAAACTCAGAGGCCAATTATTAACAGACCATAACACTGACCTCAAGGAATAGAGTTGTTCTCTAAGACGATTGCATTGCATTTTAGAATACATTCATTGTGCTGAGACCAGTGTGACTTAAGAAAATTAAATATCATCTAAATGTCAGTTCAAGTACTAACCTACGATGACCCCGCTTTGGCTACACTGTGCTCGTAAATTATCTTTATAATTTTACACCCATGTTGGAGTTCATTCTTTCCCACTCTCTTCAGCTTTTCTTGATAAAGAAACACAGTTCGAAGCCTTTGCTGCCCTCAGAGTAGACATTCATTTGTAATTATACAACAGAGATTACTATAGAGGGTCTGAACTGATGGGTGCTAATTGCAGGGGGAATGGCTTATCTAAGAATAGAAAGAGCTTCTCTGTATTTTTCTGCACACGGAATGTGAAGTAATTTGTAAATGGTCGTTAGGGAGCAGTGGGTTTCCCTCCTCAAATGAATGGAGGTAAGTAACCTTTAAGCCACAGAATATTTTTTCAAAGGTTGCGCAACACCAAATGTCAACAATGGACAGATGTCTCTCACTGAGTTCTTCCGCTCAGGGGCATTCTGGGGAAAAGTGAGCCCATATTTTTTTCTGCGTGCTGTTATTATGTGGAATTCCTTGTCAAAAGCAATAAGATCCTCAGATTTCAACTTGTCCTTGACACACATGTGTAAAGGTCGTCAGAGGTGAAGGTCAGGGCTGTGATATATTTGAGTTTTTCTTTTGGGTTTTAGTTTCAAGGATACCAGACCCATGTAGACTTATCTTCTCCAGTGTGGATTTCTCTGGAATAATGTCCTGCAGAGGAAAATGTTTTCTTAGTACTTTTCAAATGAAGCTCCTTTCCTCTGGACGCTGCCTCGAAGGATGATCTGTGAAATCACACTCGATCACCCACACCCTTGGACGGTTATATTTCATTAAAACCGTGATAAAGCCTTGCTTTCATTTTTGCAAAGTACTCATTTTAATATCTTTTTTTTTTCAAATGACTAATTTTCCTACCTACACTCTGTAAACAATGCTTGCTTACCAGGTTTGAGCTGCAAACAGCTATTTAAGGTCTTGCGTGGGTGAAAGGCAAATAAATGAGTAACAGTTCTGTTTTTGAAGCGTAAATTAATTTGCAAAGACCATTTTCTTTCTGACAGATAAATAATTGTAAAATTATAAAATGTTTTTCACACATATGGCCATATGCTCCAACATTTACTGACTTTAATGACAGGAGAGAAAACTGATGTTTCCAAGTAAACCAGTATTAATGTGAAGGCGTAAAAAAACATGTTAACCTTATATGATTATACACTCTTCTTATAACACTGACAGCTGCGACCCTGCTGATTATATGACAAGCTTATGCTGTTGTAGAAATTCTGGAAAAGGAGGTAAATGGAAAGAGTGTAGAACGTGTCTCAGAAGTAGATCTCTCTGCAGCGAGCTATGTTAGCTGATCCAGGAGGCAAGAGCAGGTTTACTTTGAGTGGAGCTCAGAGACAAATGTTTGACATGTTTTATGTTTGTAATGAGTTCAGTAGAGCAGCAAAGCAAGCTCTCTGATGCTTTGCAAATAAACTTCAATTCAACATAAGTAATTTCAAACACTTGACTCTGGAACCCAGAAATCTGCTTCCTCGGTCAGCAAATGCAGCAGTGCAGGCATAAAGGTATTACAGTGAACTTTGGGACAATCTGGGGATTGAAAGACAGAATCCCAACATTAGTTTTTGCAAAAGTTTTTTGGGTACTCAAAGGTTCTCACTCTTGTGCTGAAGACTCACTGTTTGACACATTTCGCTTGCATGGGTTCATCAGAGTCAGGCATCATTCAGGCATCATTTGCTGCCTCGTCTCTAAAGCCTGAGAGGTTGGTGGCCATTTAAAGGTACAGCTGGTGGATTTTTTTGAGAGTAAAACACAAAAAGTGGACAGATGGAAAGTTGCTCGATCAATTTGTTTAGCTTGTTCGCTTTTTCACACTCCCACTTTCCCTCTAGATCTGTTTTCTCTTACTTTCTTCACATTGTGGGCAGACTGTTGTCTCTCTGGCCTCGTGCCCCACTGTTTTTCTTATTATTTCTTTACTCCTCTGTCTTTCTCACTATTTATCCACCATCTATTCACAGGCAAAAATAAAACTGAGAGCCCGAGTCCATCTGGACCTGTTGTGGCATGCCATTTTGTACCCTGAACGCTGGCCAGCCCTGGGCTGCCATCTGTGCCATTCTTTGTCACAGAGGTAGTGCTGTGGGGCATCGCCAGTGGCACACAACCATCCATCTATCCATCCGTCTTCTCATAAAAGGAAATAGTGAGACAGAGAGAGAAAAGAGCCCTAAAAGGGCCTGTTCCAACTGACTAACTCACTGACTCACTCTTGCTGTTACATAAAGCCTCCAAATTATGTAATCTTGTCCAATCTTCCATTTTCTATGTGTGGGTGGTTCCATCTCTCCAGGCTGGATGGTAGGATGAAAGGAGGTGTATAAAATGTGCATCCGTCCAACACAGACTCGGGCACATTAGAAGGTGCTTGTATGTTTTTTCGGACAGTAGTGTTCCTGTGCAGCTGGAGCTAACAATGGCAGCCTCAAGTCTCAGCATGGCACTTCAGTGAAGAGCCTCGACCACGGGCTCTCCTCCAGATGCACCACTGAGCGCCGGTGGGTGACGAAGTGGCAGGGGTGAATGCATATGTGTGTGTGTGTGTATGTGTGAGAAAATTCCTGCATGTGGCCTGAGATTCATTAGTTGTGATGCCGATACTTGCCTGCCATGCTGGAAGCACACACACCCGCACACACGTTCACACACAGACACACACACAGAAGCTGGAGACATGACCATGCTGAGAATCCCTGGTCCTCACTGTTTATCCATTGTTTCCTTCTGTGTCTCACCAGATTGATGATTCAAAGTGAAGGGAGGCTCCAGCAGGGAGGCCTCTGATAGCTCCAACCTTGTTTTCCAGTTTGTATCATCACATTTATCAGTCTGGTAGATAAAGTACAGGGAAAAGGTTTTGTCTTTCTCACTAAAAGGCAAAGTTTGACCACGATCCCAACTTTTTCTACGGGATTAAACCACAAGAGTTTAGTGTTCTACCTCTGTAAATTTGGTGAGAGACAGGCCACCAACTTTAAAATAAAATGCTTCAAGACCCCCCTCTAATTATAAAATGTGTTTTACTTATGTTTATGTCCCCTGAAATGCCAAACCTGTATCTGTGCAAGCTTTATCACTGGAGTGGTGTTTTCACAATCTTTGAGAAGAGGGAGATGTCTCTGCACCTCCCTGAAATCTTAAATTCAGATGTAACTTGGCAAACTGGACTTGATACATCACAAATTTAATATTATGGCCAAATTAGAATTTTTTTATGGCCAGTACAGAATTCTTCAGCTCGAGCTTCTCTCATGTTTTAAAAATATTTCAATACTAGTTGAGAAATTGTTCTTTCTTAAATGTTTTCTACATACAGTTTAAATTTGTGGGATATTTTATTAATCCAATGTCAAAATATAAACATACTCATATTGTTAAACATCATTGATTCACTACGTGTCTTTTCACTCAGAAGTCAGAGTGCAGCTTCATGATGGAGCCTTCATGCCATTCATTCCATTCATTCCACCTTGGAAAAATGCAGCCTTCAAAAACTGTCTCTCTGATAAACTGAAGGACTTCAGATTCATTTAACAAGAAAATTGGAAAAGTCATTCTTCTAATACCTGGACTGACCTTCAGTCAGCGCTGACTGAAGGTCTAGGTAATGGAACAAAAGCGCTTTCATCATCTGTCATTTACCAAAACACATTTTTCAAGAAATAACCTGTCATCCTCTTCCAAACTGAGAACCTTCTTTTACACTTAGAGAAAAGTGAAGTAGGATGCTCCCCTTAACAACAACATCCTTTTTCTTTTAAAATACAGATATTTTCGGAATATCAGTGTAAAATGCACAAAATAAGTATGCTTTAAAACAGAAATTTGGAGGATACTTAAATCATTTAAGGCTACAACTTTGTTATTCTAAAGCTAAAAAAAATCATTTTCCCTATTGTAGAGGTAGAACCTGCAGATTAGAATGTCTCATTAATAATTATGATCAATACAAACTTGGTATTTATGCATATGATTAACATTATTTTAAAATTTTGACATGCTTTTTTATTGACAGCAACATTAATGTTACATAACACACAGAAAGTATTTTTGCAACCTGAAATTTACACACTACAATTTCTGTACACAAACAAGGTTGCCACAGCACCCCTGCAAACACAAACACACACACATAAAACCACATGTGCACACAGGCTTCAACCCAAAAATATACCCATATCTAGCTACCAGAGTTGGCTCAAGTTTGGTTCTTCAGTGCCAGAGCACAGCAGAGTGTGCCAACACTCCGCCGGGATTGGCCTAACTGTGCTGGCAACTTGCTCGTAATCCTGGAAGCCTGAGAAAATTAAGCATTGTAACAATTCCCATGTACCCAAAATTGCTTGGCCTTGCAGCGTCCAAAATCCAGCACACCTGCTTACCAGATCCATGCAAGTGTACAGTGTAAATTTGCCTAAGTACACTGGTCCAGTCCTGGGTGCCAAACCTGGCCTAAATGATGCTAAAATTTGATTTTCTGCTTAAGCAGTCTTCTCCCAGCAACAAACCAGAAGCCATAACAGATCAGGCCAGATGTTTGCTAGCCAGAACCAACTCACACTTGATTCTCTGCTGCAAGAAGACAGGAAAGATGCTGGCTGAGGCAAGCCAAAAAGTCAACCACACTTGGCCTGGTCAGCAAATTAGGTTGCTTTTTGGTTGCAATTTTGGTTGCTTGTTACTACCAAATTGAGCTTTCTCAGAGTTTTTGGAAAGCTGTTGACTTGTTAAGTGGTAAAATCCAAATGTCAAGGCTTTAAATGTTTCTAAAATGTCACGTTTTTTTTTAATTGGCAATATGTCTCCTAAGAACTCAAATGACTGACTATTTTGCCTGGATTATTTTTACTGACTGTTTACTGCCTGGATGTGAATATATGGATTTTACACTGGTCAGGTCATTGCAGTGTATGTTAACGTGTTATTGGATCCCCTGATTCTTTTCCTCATGTAAATATACTGTGATGGTTTCTTATTGATCCAGGGTGGGGCATCCTCTTTCACCCTGCTGTTCTTGTGAGGGGAGGTGGAGAGGGGGCAGGGAAGTAAAAGAAAAGGGAGGAGGTGGGGTCAAGTTGGGTGGGGTGGTTTGTCTAGGTGGTAGCTCATTGTTTCCCTTGTTTCCTCAAGTCACTTCCCCCACGACGCAAGCAAATGAAATAAACAGAGATATACAGACTGAGTAAGACAAGGACGGGGAAAGAGTCAGATTTGCTTTTAGGTCAGCAATGTTTCAGTGCAAAATGTGTGCAAAACATATGAACCGTTGCCACGAGAGAACCTGATTCAAGACTGAAGTTGCTGACAAGCTAACTTTGATAAATCTGGCCTCAACATGTATACAGAATTGTATTTCAACAAGATGTTATCAGAAATTACCCTAAAAGACATCAGATCTATGCTGTGCAAAAAAACCCTACCAAAATATACAGTGCACAATATTTCATATCAATTTCATGCATTTATCTGTAGCTCTGGCTGGGGAGGTACTTTGATTTAATTAACTGTGTCTGAAGCTGATTGCCGGATAAACAAAACTGTAATTTTAAATAATGTTCACATTTAAGTGTCCAAACAAAAAATATATTTTCTGTTACAAAGGATAAATAATTTCTTATTTCATTGTTTACTAACTAATTCATTTTATTCATTAGCATTATATCATTGGGTCAAGCCAATAAAATCATCAGTATATTAAATTGAGCTTAAATTAGTTAAAGTGTCATAAAGGGAGACATCACATATACACATACGCACACACACATAAACAAACACACAAAGCTCAGCCTCCCAGCTGCTCAGGCTAATTACAAGTGTTCCCAGACCAGTAACCAGCGTCCCTCCAGCCGCGCTCCTCTGTGTTTTTGTGCAGTTAATGATATTATTGTTTGGCGATGCTGCTGGGTCTTCCCCCCCTCCCTCTTAATGCCACTGCACCTGCTTCCTCTAACACTGCTGACGGCAGGTGAAAAAATGAGTCTGGCAATCATTTATTGTTGGCAGAGCAATCAGGAACTGGGCTGAATGTTTCTTATTCCTGTCCAGATGAGGAGAGGTATGCAGGAGGTGTTTTACAACAAGAAAGAGCAAATGCATTTGCCCTTGCAAACAAACCACATGTGAAAATGGGTAATGGGGTACTGCTTGCACACTCCTTGTTATTTAACATGAGAAAAAGTTAAAATCTTATCTCTGTAAACACTGGGTCAAGTAGAACTGCGTTCATATTTTGTTATTCTGTAGCTGAGATTTACATCAAGTTGTACAAAGGTAAAAGTTTTCTTGGACTGATTTGCTCATCATTGATAACATTTAAATTTTATGATTTAACCATGATCGCAACCTTTGCCCAGTTGATACTAGTGGCCTAACCTTTATCAAAAGCTGCAAATATCGTAGAAAAAGCAGAAAGAAAATATAGATATATAGATATGAAGACAAATTTCAGGACCCATTTCAAAAATTGAGCTAAATAAAGAAATTAATAGTCATTTTCACTTTGATTATAACTAAAACTGCAAATTTTCTGCTTCTCTCTAATCTATTCCATCTGGTTGACTTCCCCATCCCTCAGTAACTCAATAATAATTCACACTGAGCCAGTTTGGAGCAGAACTGAGAGTATTTACCTTTTAGTTAAAGAGTATTTAGTCTTCATTTAGTTCAGTTTGCCCAGGTGAGTAAGAACAATACCATTCAAACTCAGATACCTGCACAGAAACACCTTTAAATACAAATCTCTTGTCTTCTCCACCACCAGCACAATCTGAGGCTGATCTGCACAAATGAGTTTGTCTGGCTGCAGCAGACATTGTTTATGACGTGTTAGTGGGACAGTCTGTGAGGACAGACGGGGGTGAGGACAGCTGGAGAAACACAGACAGGAGAGCTCAGATTTGGTTTACAGATTGTCCCTCCCTCCCTCATCATTTTAATCACACAGTTTCTATGTCTCTCTGCAGACCACTAGAGTCATAATTTTCTGCTCCCCTTAGTCTCATTAACCATAAAACACAAAGCTGTTTCATAATGAGAAAGAAAATATGAAACAATACTATGAGGATTAAAATGTAGATTTAATTGAGTAGGTCTCACTTTGAGGACAATGTAAAGAAGTGCATTTAAGGAACTTTGCAGATTTAAGGGTTTTGATTATGCAGGCTTCTCTACCAAAGGGCATTAAGCTGAAATAGCCACACATAGACTACACAATCTGAAGCAGCTAACTCGTCCATCCTGTCTCCCTCTGCTCCAGTTAACACTGTAGAGAACATTGTGTCCGTGGATGGAGACACTTTTAGAGTGTGACATAACAGACACTTGTTAGGTAAGGTCAGCTTTCTCTCTGCATGCCTTGTAGTTTGGCCACTCTTTGCTTTAGAGCGAGTCACAAGGAAAGATTTGCATGAAAAAGTGTAAGATTTGTTAATACTCTAATCATTGGTTATTTCCAAAACGAGAATCAGTGTGAGAAACACATGCACACTTTGTTTTTGAAGAACTGTGATTGAGTTTTCTGCCACTTAAAAACTCACAAAACTGTAGAAAGTTTCCCTTTAAATCTTTTTATTCTATCATACATGAAAAACTACAAACTTTTAAGCCTCAGTCAAACTCAGGGTCAAATATGGAACAAAGCCTTTCCAACAGAGCTGTGAAACATGTTTCAAATACAAGTAGACATTTGTCGCCACGCTAGCAGACCTCAATACACTATAAAGCTCATTATAAAAAAATTCTGGATGAATGAAAATGAAATGGAGGTTAAACTTTCTAAAGACTAAATGTAAAAAGAATTTCAGATGGAATGGTTTCACGCAAAATGAGGCAAAAGCACATCGCATGTCAGGACTCCACTTCACGAGTGTACACAGACATGCAAAGAGGTCAGGGAGGACACATTAAAAAAATCCAATTAAAATAGTAGAAACATTAGAGGGTTTGGTTTGATGTGAGTCTGAGCTGTAACTTTTCCACATTAAATGTCTTAAAAGAACTAAATCTCTGTTGTATTTTCTGTGAGTTACATACTTGCATTATCTTAAATGTCTCCAACAATGTTGAAACTCAGATAATTCTGTAGTTTTATATGAAGTAATGATGCACTTTGTCCTCTGTCACTCACTTCCATGGCACCACTGGTCAGAGAGAAAGGAAGCTGGCTAACATGACTAAATGTAATGTAAATAACATTGAGATACATTACCTGGACTGGAAACATTTCCGCCTGAGTCAGTCAGCTAGATTTTTATTTGCAATGATGACTGTTTTACAATAAAAATAAACAAATCCCATGATGCCACACTACCTCAATACATCATTGTCGTCTGTTTTCTTTGTTTTGACAGAGACCTCTAGTTGCAAAAATTACATACAGTACATTCTGAGCATAAGCAGTTTATGATGAATGGGCCTGAATATTAACTGCTGTCAAATTTGCATGCATTAAAAAAGCTGTTTGAAATTTGTGTCACTTCTTTGGCACTAGAGCAGCAAAACTGTAGAAATCCACTCTGAAAGTGACGCACAAACGGCCTAAATCGAAAAGAAATCAGCAGCAGTTGGTCCTGTAGGACACCTCAGACTCAGATTGAGTCATACATAGTAGACTTGGGTTAATTTTTATCTGAGTGGTGGGTGTTTCTTGAGCTGGTCTTTAGCATTCGAACATGCCAGTGATAGCTGGTTACAGTTAGCACAGTGAGAGTTCTGGTGAAAGAAACTGGAAGGGCAGCAGAGTGTAATTATGAGCTAAAAGTCATGTTTGTTGGACAGTGTCAGACAGATTTGTCTTCCCTGGGTCTTCTCTGATCTGATCTAAGATAACACTGTGAGATAAAGGGGGGAAACATGTGGAGAGTAATCAGTTTTAAGCCAGTGATCCGGAGCGATAAAGCCTCGTTTGAACACTAGTTTAGGCTAATTATCACCAAACCACCAAAATCCTGCAGTTTTGGTGAAATTTTCACAGTATGCCCTGTTTGACGAGACTACAAACTGATAATTAAAGGTAACTGAACAGTGAATAAAGCCTTGGTTATTTTATTGTAGAGATTCACACAGTCTGATGCAATAGTGAGCTGTTCAGACCCTGCAGTCCTCAAATATTAGATAATGTTGCTCCTACAACATCTCCAGTAGGCTTTTATTCAGTCATCCATTCACAGCTCATCTTAAGAATAACAGTTAAGGATAGAGACAGTCATGATGAACACAATGAAATGAAGCTGGAAACTCTAATAAGCTATGCTAACCCTTTTAATAGGGGGTCTAGACACCGAGATATCATTCAAACATGATCACAAGCATGCTGTCTGGATGCCTATATCATGCAAACATTTTAAAATTCTCAAAATCATCTGTGGTAAGAATAATCAAAGACCTAAATCAAATTTAACCACAACTCTGTCCTCATATAAAAATGCAGATCTTTTCTTTGGAGTGTTACATTCATTGATACTCCCTTCCATCTTTCAGCTCAACTACATAATTAGATGAAATATCCAAACTATGAGTCCACTTTTCACTTTTCAGCATTAAAGTTGTGACACAGTGGCTCTTAGTCCAGAAATCAAGACCCCCAGGAGGTCATGAGAATATTTAGATGGAGTTAAAGGTAAATTAATGTTTTATTTAATCTAGTTTATTTGATTGATTAAATGTAAAAATATATTGATGCTTTAATCTTATTTTCAAATTCAGATAAAAACTGAATCTTTAAAAAAAAAAGTCAAGTGATGAAAACCAGCGTTCAAGAGGAAGATAAATACAGTTTATCATTCAGTTTTTTAGTGTTGGCAGGGTTTTCAAGGGATTGCTCTTTGCAAAGGTTGAGAACTGTTGCTCTGGTTTTACTTAATACTTTATGTTACTGTCAGATAACTTCTGCCAAGTGTCTTAGTCTTTGATCTGTGCAACCGTCTGCTTCCTATACATTCAAAGGTATAGGAATACCACTGCAACAGCTTTGCAGTAGAGGGATGGCCAGTTTTTACTGTTGTATAAGCACATTCTTGGTTCAATTGGAACCAGCAGTTCTTCCACGTGGTTTCGATCAGCTGTGCTTGGAGTGAGGTGTTGATTGACAGTAGTTGGGGCCCGAATGTGGGAGAGATGGCTGTACAGGGAGGTAGGGGGGGAGAGGGGCTCCTCCTGTGTGGTCGAGATCAGTTTACCAGCAGAAATGCAGACGCTTGTTTGCGCTGTGAAAACAGTCGGAGCAGAGAAACGCCAGTCATTCCACAACCGCCAAAAGGGGGTCGCCTTGGTGACTTAGGTGGGACACATTCCTCACGGTCCCTGGGATCCAGAAGCAGAGGGGGAGCAGGGAAGAGCTGGGAGAGGTGGGGTGTTGGTGGAGTCTGATCCTGGAATTTGGAGACTGAATTCAAGGAGTCTGAGGTTCCCACAATGGCTAAAAAATGATATTAGCACATAAAAAGCAGCCAACTCTAAGATGATCAAAAACCCACAACTGTCGGAATCCATGTAAATCAGTTCCTTCCTACAAGTAGACGTCCAAATATTTATAAACCAATTTCAGTGACGAAAGTACTTAGATGCTTCACTTAAGTATAAATTTGTCTCCCAGTCTATAAAGAAACACTGTTATATGAAAATGGAATTAAAATAAGGTTTATCAACAAAATATATTGAAAAAGGCTGCTAACGTCTGGCTTCCTCCTGCAATAGAAACTGGGACAATCAGCATTCATTCCCTGATCAAATGACAAACTCTCTGTTTCCAAGTGGTGGCAGTGATGTAAACAGACTCCAGGGTGGACACACTCATTTTTGTCTCTGTTTCTACACCATGACATGCTTTGAATCTGAACATTATTTGTTGCCTTTTTCAACATAGAATAAATGCCACTGTGAGAGACACTGCACTAAGCTTGTACGACAACGTATTCCATAATCCATCTGTCCACATTCAAGCAGCGCTTAAACATGCTTCAGATGGCATTCTGTTTGAAAGAGAGACTGATGTAAAAATATATGAAAGAGTAACTGCTGTAACACTGTTGCAGGCCTCCATACGGATTTCTGTTTTCCCTTTTTCTTCATGCACATTTGTGGAATCAGCCTGACATACCAGATAACATCAAAAAAGGAAAAGTTGTTAGGTAGCATTGGGAAAGGAATCAGTCGCCCATTTTTGGCAAGTTTACCCACACTGAGAAAACCTGCATGTGTTAGGGCCTCAATGCGGTGATTTTCTTATCATCTTGGTATTTATGCAGTTATCTAAGACAGCTTATGAAATGCAGGTCACAATGTTCCAGATTCAGGACACTTCAAATATCATTAACCACATTGGATGTTCTCTCTATGCCGCAGACCACCATGGTAGGTCAGCAGTGTGAACGCACTACAACAGAATCATTCATTCAGCTGTTTACATGTTCAGTCCTCTGGTTGGCCTCGTCTACACGGCACCGTGTCATGCTGACTGACCCTGTGATGTAACCGGCGAGCTCTCGCTCTCAGGCGTACAGACAGATTGTGGACAGTTTCTCAGAGCACTGTCCGACTTTTACCATTTATATCAACGATCACGACGTTCCCTCACAGAAGAATTTCCTACCTTTTTTGGTAAAAACAATGTAGTGGAATGTGACTGTCGACAAATGCAAATATGTACAGCTACAAAGCATGAGGTATTTTTAGAGTCTTTTAACTCTTTGTTCCACTTTTAGCTCCTCAGTTCCTGTTTAAAGCTGCTGCCCATCTGAACAAAGGAAGCAGGAATTCAAGGTGGAAATGCCCGTAGAGTTACGCAGATTTGCAGATGACTGTGACTCAAATAGGACGTATGGGAAGTCTGCTGTGTGACTGAAGACAATTTTAGCCTTGCTTAGTGATAAACAGAAAGGTGAACTGATGCCTTTGTCCTATTTGTGGCTGAACTGGATCTCTACTGTGTGGTTTTTTGAAGAAATCTGTGCCAAAGCTTTACCACACACTTTACCAGATGGTCCCCGTGCACTTCATCTCAAATTAATCTGTGTTGTTGAATATGTTAAAGTGGACGTGATGTTTTTTTTCGTATATGCAGCTGGTGCTCATACGAAATGTTTTGAAGCGCAGATGCTCTGCTATAAGTTTACTGTTGGTCAAAGTGGCCTCTGCAAATTGGTGGCTACTATAAAAATGCAAGCAAATTAGAGGGCATCCGGGCCAGGGCCCAAGAGTTCTGTAATTCATTCGGGAGGCTGGAGTAAACCTTTGAAAACAGAGGGGCTCGCAACTCCACATCACAACAGCTCTGAAGCCCACTTTTATGGCTGATAAATGACCCGTCGTGGTTCTGCCATGTGTGTTTTGAGATTCTGTGGTTCAGTATCCCACCCTTTTCACAGAGCCATATGTTTTGCAGCTGTAAATCACAGTCATAGGGGGAACATTTTCTGCATGGGTTGCTTTAATATTAACAGGCAATGATGAGCTTATGATTTCTACCCAAAGACACAAGATTCTCTGTTTTCCACAGAAAATATCTGCAAATTATCTTTTTTTTTCTGTTGTGCCTCTGCCGGATTGGAAGCTAGCCTTCTAAGTGGTCACTAGAGGGGCTTTGATAATGAAGAATATGTAGGTTGCAAGATTAATAAAAGTAGGCTTTCAGACTGAAGAAAGCAGTGTGTTTAAGCAATGCCAAGGCCCTGATTAATAGGGTCTTGTTGCTACATATGCTGGTTTAAAAGATGAAATATAAGTTGAGTTAGTTTTTCAGAAACGAAACCACTGCACAGTACTTTTTAATATTTTGAGACAAGATTTTACATTTGATAAAAGTTGTAACGACAAACAGCTGCCTTTTTCACAGCAGAAATTTCAACTTGTCGTATGAAAAGCACAGGTTCAAGGAATAACTAAATCAGACAGACAAACTAGTAAATGTTGTCAGAGTAACAGTATCATGCACAATACCAAGACCCTGAACCACACCCCAGTTATCACCAATTTTATTATTTCATCTACGGTTTTCTTGCTCTGAAAAGTCAAAATGTCTTTCGTAAAAAAAGCCTGATAAACAGCATAACTCTTAACACTGTTCAGGGATACAATGAAATCTGCCCTGAATTTTCTCTTTATATAAACTCTGGTTTATTTGGCCAGAGTGATTGCATTGTGTTTAGACTGTCAGAGAAAAATGGATGACATCAACCTTGATGTGGTCATACACCACCTCGCCTCAAATGCTCACCCAAGGAGGTCCACAAGGACATGAAGGCAACTCGAGAGGAGGGGGCCTCTTCTCTCTTGTCCATTTTCTCAGACAGTGCTGAATTGCTGATCGATTTTTTTTTACTTCAAAATTTAATGCTTCTTAACCAAAAGAGTTGAACTTCATGTGCGTATAACAAGAGCTGTATAACTCAGCTCCTTTCGTCTTAGGCCACAGACCTATCAATCACCTCCCCACCATTTTAGTAAAAGACATGAATGCACCAAAGGCTTAAAAGAGGAATCTCAGTGTCTTTTGTAATATATAAGCTTGTTTCTATCTACCTGCAGACAGACATTTGTTGCTCAAAGGCAAAGAACCCCTTTTTAGTTGGATTTCAGAGACAGTTTTTTCTTAAGTTGATGCAATGATTGGCTGGTCAATAAACTGCATAGTGACATGGATGGAAATGCAGGATATGCATTAGTTTCAGTCACAAGCAGCAATAAAAGTCAAAATGACTGAATGTAGCTGTGCACAAAGTGTGTCCTTTGTTCAAATGGCTTCTTGATTGTTGATAATTTTAACATGGCATTTAGAATTTTGTGAAGAAATATCCAAGTTAAATAAATTGATTAAATATCATTTTTTACTGCCAAGTTAGTCAGTCTGTCTGCAGCAGTGCTTGCAACAAGGACCCCAGTTGACATCACTCTGATTCTTAGGGGGCCACAGGCTTAAAAAAAAAAGCACAGATTCCAAGGATTGCTGCACCGCTCCCATGTTGAGTCTTTGTTTGTGTCTGGTGTGAAAGTTTGCGAGCCACTGATCTAAACAACGCGGCCGCTGCTGGTTGTCAGGAGACATGAAAGCAGGCAAAATGGAGCCACGCCAAAGAGCAGCATGCAGGCAGGAATCCTGAGCTTCCACAGTGGGACACCTCAATTCTCCTCCAGCCTCAGCTGACGTAACCATCTCCAGTGTGTGAGCCGTCTGTACCTCATCTTACCTCGCTGTGTGCTTGCTGACCTGCTTTTCTTCACTACAAAACGCACTGGGAGAAAATCTACAGCTTGTCTCTCCGCTTCAAGGACGGGAAAGAAGACAATCCAGAGGGAAGACAGTGCACGCTCTGCAGTTATTTATTTACTGCAGTAAAAGCCTGTACACCCAAAAGAAAAGTCTGGCCTTTTCTTTTGGGTGTACAGGCTCCTCTGCAAAATTTCTCACCAAAATGATCACAGAACCTTGAACCTTGTAACGCCCAATTCTAACTGTAAACCTGATGTGTCCATTGAGAATTCTCCCTTTATTCTTTTTTTACTCACACGTTGTGAAGGGATCTGAGTTGTAAGAATATGCAACATTCACAGATGTTATTCCCAGTCAGGCTGCATCACATTCCCACTATCTCCAAGTGAATATTCATGAATAATTATAAGCTACTTACTGTCGTTAGTGATTTAATTAGGAAGGATGCATCAAGCTCTTAACCCTGACTGTTCAGGTGTGTGTCCTGAGTATTCGGTAAAGGATTTTTCAGCTCTTGTTTGTGTGTGAGTGAAGAGTGTGTGAGGTTCTTCAGCAGGTCAGCTAGAAACAGCCTGAAGGCATGAATGAATAATGAGATGACAGTCCAGTCAACTGTCTCGGCTCCCTGCTTCCTCTGTAATTACCTATGCTGTGGTGGGCTCATCATTTGTGCGTGTGTGTGCTCCCAAGCAGTCGGTGCTGTGCGTTCTGCTTTATGTCAGCCTTCAGTTTTAGGGCTTAGAGCTGTTTCTAAGATTGAAACTACAGAATCAGATATCGTCAGGGCTGTTGGTATAAAATGTCAGAGTGAGCAGGGGGTAATCGATCAGCACTTAAGTGCAACATCACATCTGCATCAGACTTACAATTACTTGACTCCTGCAGCCCTTCTGACCAGAAGTCACAAGATCTCATGTGCTCCAGGAATTAGAGTTATAGACCTATTCAGAAACTGGAAGTGCATTTAGTGTATTTTTATAATCATGTTTCCACTACTTCTTAAGAGCTGTGAGGATGAGAGAAATTTGACCAACAATGGTTAAAAAAGTTTTTCAACCGCAGTTTTCAGTACAGCAAAATAACAATGTAATCTTTGTATTATTCTTTGTAATTTGGTGGAAATGAAACATGCAAAGATAGAAAAGTGGATTTATAGAAATTCAAGCGAAGTCCCCAAATAATCTGGGTTATTTCTCTGGTTACTCCGTGGGTATTGTGGTTTTTAACTGTTTAACAAAGTGGAAGTTTCATTTGTGTTTGTAAGCACTTTCTCACTTCCTCTCATTCTATTTGTTCAGCAGTTAAAGGTGATTTAAATTTCAATAACACTAAAAAAGGGCTTTCTCTCTTCAGTCCTAATACTCAACACCACTGACAAACAGTGAAACATTCAGTGATACTAACCCCACCTCGATAGTTCATGGGCCATTGGAAAGTCCCACCCCAGCAGTTTTCTGAGAGTAGAACTTTGTCCCTAGAACTAAAACTAAAACTTGGTTCATGTGGTCAAAAGTTCGTGGTCAGAATTCATGTTATCCGATAAGATTTTGGGAAAAGTTCCCCAAGTGAAATGTTTGGTGGGTGAAATGAACTTTTTACTTTAAGAGGACAACAAGAGGAACTTTTCATGACTTCTTGTATATCCCACTTCCCCCTCAATGTGTTAATATACTGTCTCACTGCTGGAGTCTTCAAAAAATTCCCAATAGTCTTTTCTTTACATCTCTTATTTCCTAATTGTGAGATCATTTGGGACTATTGATCTAGTTAGGTCAAGGCCTCGGTATTTTTCTTAGTTTCTTACTACTATATTTTTCATTTGACTGATGAAAAAAAGTCTTCGTCTTGAGATAATCCAAATGTGTCACTTTACAAAGCCTGATTCATCTTTGTCTTGACAAGCAGTCCATCTTTGTAGTTCTTTTATTTGGAGTTACAGGAGTGCAGAAAGACCAAATATGAAGGCAAACTAAGTAACTAACTAACCAAGTAATGGTTCATATAACACTTGTCTGATTTTCTAAGATGAAAACACATATTTATCATAACATGATAAAACAGACAGCGTCCCTGTGCTAAGCAAGGCTAAACGCTCTATGAGTAGACTTTATTAACACTAAGAGATTAAATCAGATTTCTTCACACAGTTTTCTCATTGAGAAGAAAATATTTTGTGAGATAGCAGAGAATCATCTTAAAATGAGTATTCTCTCAAACAAATTTATGCGAGTAGCCTCTGTCGCTACACAATAAGGAGATGCAGAGGGAAGAAAATGGACTTTAGCGGCAAGTGAAACTGGTATTCTCTTTTAAGATTACTGTTAAACTCATTCCAGGCTGGTATGTAATACAACAAAGGCTGAAAGCTCAAAATGTAAATGAAATTGCGGGTGAGCAGACTGAATCTGCATTAGCAACACTTTAGGAACCCCCCTGCTAATTGCTGTGTTTGTGGATGAAAGACTGAGGAGGTGAACCAGTAAAGTAGAGGGAGGGACACCAGAGATCTTAATGTTCTCAGCAGACATCCAGAGAATGCACTAGACGAGCCATTAGCACCTCACTGCCTCTTTAGGAGCTGTTTCCTCTGAATGGTTCCCCCTTGTTATTCAAAGTTGAGATGAATTTACAGTCTCAAGGGACGTGTTTACACGTAGGAGTTAAAATATACCTTGGGTGATATGGTCACATGTGTACTGTTGTAAGTACAGGTGGGACAAAAAAGAAAGCCCATTATGTGGTTGTGAGGAACATGTGATCATATAACTGCTTGTTTACTTCAATTACCACTTTGTAGTCAACTGGGTTAACCGTTACTAAACTCTGCAGTGTTCATTTTTAACAGTCAGGGATCTTGAGGAACTTTTGGATGTCATTCTGATGCCATGTGTGAGCTTCAATCTGTTTCAGCCCAAAGAAAGCACAATTCTTATATCTGCAGTACCTTAGTGGACATTTGGACTAAAAATAATTCTGAATTAAAAATGAAACACTGCATACCAGTTAACATATTATCTATGTCAGGTGCTGTTAGTGTAAAACAATGAGGTGGCTGCATGTATTCATGCAGAGTCCGTTCTATCATAATCTTAGTAGCATATGTATGTGACCTATACCTTGATCCCCACTCCCATAGTTCAGCAACCTTGTTGCTGAGTGTATGTTGTTCATGTATTTAGCTCTAGAGAAGTAACCTTGGTCTTGTAAATTATTAAGCTTAATTTGGATTTTGACTCTTGATTGAATAAATATTTCATAACATTCTGCACTGTATATGAATAATACATGGAAATACTGTATTCAAAAAAAGAAATGAATATCTGATGTTGAACTCATAGTGTCCATCTTAGATACAATAGCATACAACTTCATGCTGTCCTCAAAAGAGTGTCCCGTGTCCTTTAGGTGCAGGTGGACCGCCGAGTCCTGACCTGAGGAGGTGGCTCTC
>JAQMCX010000047.1:6983063-7008042 GCA_029814765.1 Acanthurus leucopareius
GAAATAAACAGGAATGTGGTGTTTGCCGAAAATTCTCTTAAGTTTCTCCGAAACACCTGCAATGTAAGGAATCACAATGTTCTTGCATCTCTCTTCCCTTTCATGCTCCTAAGGAGGACACGGGACACTCTTTTTAGGACAGCAATGTACAGATTTTGGCGAGAGAGGAAAGATGGTTTGAAAGAGGAGTCAAAGAAGCCATTTACACCAATTCGGAGAAACCTTCTCTCAACAGAGGTGGTGGACTCAGACACAATCTCTCAGCCACTTACAATGTAGTGCTAAACTCTCTCCCCAGAAAGTTCCCCAAACATTAACACCTGGGTTCATGTGACCACAACACCTCACATGAATAGGAAGCTAACGACCCACTCAGGTTAAAGACTCTCGGGGGCGTAACCACCCTGTGATGGGTCTTCTTTTCTTTCCTAATCCCTCCCCTTCTTTTGTTGCTGTCTTTCTCTCCTGTAAGATAAATATCTATTTCCTTCAATCAGAAAGATTTTGCCTACAGCATCATTTCTGTGAGCAAATTAATATATGCACAATGCAGACTATAAATTATGCACATTTGGTTATTTATCTATCTTTTTTTATCATAAACTTACATTGGTTTCATTTTGGCGGCACGCGAATTTGACGTCACGCGCTGAACGCAACGTCCACCGGAAGAGAGGAGCGTCGGTGTGTTTGAGGATTGTTTACAAATCCTCTAGTCCGTCAAAATGAATCCTCCGATCATCAACTCGACCAATTCCGTCTCAACAACAAAAAGTAAGGATCCTTTGAACAAGCGACACGTTTTGTTTGTGGTTTAACTGGCCGCAGAGAGTCAGGATGAGACAAACAGTTTAGTAGCTAGGTCAGCTTGCCATTAGTTGCTAGCACTAGCTGTTGTTAAAGAGCAGAAATGTCTTATTTCACAAATGGCTTATTTAAGCTCACTAGTTTTAAGCTGTTAAAACACATATCCAGTTTTCTAGCATGCATAACGACACCGTCAACTTGAAGAGGATTTTGTTATTATGCTAGGGTCATCTTGTAGCTATATTAGCTTGTTGGCTAATCCTAAACTTTTCTCCTGGTAGCTGACTTCTAAAATCCAGTGTAAGCAACCTGCTTCCAGTGTGGCTTATTGATTACCATGAGTGATGTGAAGATGTAATCTCTGCCAGAAATAAACAAGATGATTTCTAAAATTCTTATTGTCATTTTGCACAGTTAACAAGGTTGTTATCAAGTTTAGATCCTCACTGCTTCGTGACATAGACACCGTATCATGAATAACAGGTGAGGCTTTAATTTTAAGCCATTATTTACTGCATAGTTAATAAAGCCACCCTGCTCCCAAAAGCAGGCTGCTGATGATTGAATTCCTTCTTGCCTGTGATGTGTCGTAGTGACGAAGCATCTGCAGGTTTGCGTCAATCAGTATGTACCTGTGAAGATTTTGCACATTATTTCCCTCTAGCCTGAGACAGTGTTTTCTTAGTGGTAAGATCAGTGGGTGTAGAATATGAATGAGCTGAACACCTGCAGATTCAAGTTAAAAATGGCATATGACTATTAAAAGGATATTCCAAGACTGTGGACGCTAATGAGCAGTATTAGCCACAAAGTGCGCATGAGAAGGTTCTAGAGCAAGGTGAGAAGGTGTTTCTTATCGTTCTCAGATAGTTTTATATCAGTTAGGATAGACTGAAGCCTACGGATAGACCACCCTCTCTTCAATTTTATACAACCCCAGTTCTAAAAAAACTTAATATATTTTATTCGCCCGTGTTTCTGTTTGTACAGAAAAACGAGAAGCTGAGCGCTCAGTTAACTGGACAGTGGAGGAAACTCAAGTACTGCTGTGTGCCTGGAGTGATGAGCGCGTCCAGAAAAGTTTGGCAGAAAATCTTCGCAACCGCCATGTCTTCAAGCACCTCTCAGCCCGCATGAGTGAAATGGGTTTCTCTCGTAGCCCACACCAGTGTCGACTGCGGGTGAAAACACTGAAAGCTAACTATGTTAGAGCCAAACTACAGAGAAGCGTCGACAGTTTGCAGCCTTGCACTTTTAAATACTTTGCAGAAATGGATGCTGTGTTGGGCCGGAGGTCAGCAGCAGGAGAAGAAGGGCCCTATGTTGTTTCCTCGGAGCATCATATTGACTCAATTGCCAGAACCAGAAGTATCCAACCAGATCTAAATTCCAATACAGAGATTAGAGGACACAATTTTGATTCCACAAGGAGGACAGTAAAACATCGTTTGACCTCTACAGAGGAGATTGGACGTCGTCAGTCTTGGCAGCTGGACTCTGGAGTGAAGTTGGAGGATGGAGAAGTTTCAACAGATGAGTTTGAATTCAGCAATACAGGGTTTCCACAGCGTCTGAGAGACAGACGCAATGAAGATTATCTTGAAGCTTCTGTCACTCGAGAAGTTAGTGGTATGTACTTTGATTGGTTGTCATTATTTTTTTCCTTTAGCTTAGTGACTCTTAGCTTTATGTGACCCAAACATCTATTTCAGCAATTGCACTTGATCATTTCAGGACTTCTGATAATTTGAATGCCAAAAGTTAAATGTACATGTGCATGTTAACTGCAAAGTTGTACCTGAAAATAATCCCAGTATTCCTGTGCATCACAATGCTGAAAGAATGCCAGACCTGGAACACAAGAGCTGCCTTTTGTCAATTTTTTATTGGGTCAAATAAGTTATCAATAGTTAAGATTTACTTAGGCTCACCAAAATATTTTAGCTTTGGTGTTGTCTGTATTAAGTGGACATCACAAGACCATCAAATTTATGTGTTCATATGACAACAAGGCGCCTGCGTATACTCGTTTTTCAGTCCTTCACTTTTTTATCATTAGCAAGATGATGAAAAGCTGCAGATACTCAGCTTGAGCTAGGTAGCGTTTCTTGAAAAGCTTTCAGCCTGTCTTATTATGAAGAAATTGTGTCAGGTTCAAGGATTTTCCTGTCATTAGTAGTTTCAAACCTGCACTGTTTTATGTCCTGTGTTGTAGGTACACTTGTGGAAAACAGCTTCTCCCCTCCTTCCCCACATGTCATTCCACCTCCACCTGCTCCCTCTCCTCCCACTGTTACACAACCTGCTGCCTCTCCACTCCCTACACACCCAGATCCAAGCCCCAACACCCACTCCACATCTGGCCACCACCACCCTGAGTCCACCTGCCTGGAACCTGTTCTTAAGCACCTGTCTGAGTGTTTCCAGCGGCTGGTTTCAGAGACCCGAGGCCTGCTGGTGCAGCTGGAGAGTCAGCGGCAGGAACAGGCCCACTGGCATCAGGAGCTCCTGGCCCAGTGGCTGCAGAGGGAGGAACGCCGGCAGAGGGAAATGGCTGAGAGGGAGGAGAGGCGAGAGAAAGCTCGCATGGAGCACGAGATCAGAGTCCTAGAGCTTCTCACCAGTCTAGCCAGAGAACAAGGGTGTAAATGTGGAGGCAGCAAGACTGTAGCAGAGGGAAATCATACCAAGAAGAAAGGTGGAAATTAGGACTGTCAGCAGTGGTTAGCCCAAAGTGGTGTAATGTGTACAAGCTCAGGTGGATCCAAATAACTGTACCAAGAATGCAAAGTGTCACACTCGGGCTTGGTTTAGGCTGTCATCCTTGCTAATGCAGATCAAAAAATTGACCTAAACCAAATGCAGGAAAAGACCCACAAAATCCAAGAGTGTGCCAGTGTCTGATGTTATATTGACTGACAGATGAATGTTGACTGACAGCCAGTCCTCAGTTATGCTCAAAAAGTATAAAATAAGTAAATAAAGTTGTACCATTCACAGCTGAATTGTTTGATGCCCTTTTACATCGATTAAAATATTGTCTACTTCAACCCCAATGACTTCTTTTCTCTGGATTCTGTTTATCAACAGTGTAGCTTCTTGGTACTAATGGTCAACTCTTCATCTGCATTGACAGTCTACATCAGTTGAAACAAAAATATCTGGACCTTTATGATTATTTGTGGCAGACTTGTTTTGAAAATCACAAGTTTACCACTGCTAAGACAAAGCTTAGCATTCAGATGTTTGTCCAGATGTCCACAAGTGAGACACTGAACTGCGACCAGGCTGCCACAGGGGTGAAACAAATGGGAAACAACGTCTTACTGTAAATTCCTGACGCCTGCTTCACTCTCTGCTCTGTGCTGAAGCTACATGGGGAATGTAGCACAAACATAAATTTTATGTTTATTTATTTCCCTGCAGGAACATTTCAGATCTGTCTTGCTTGCATAACAGACCTCTGGCACAGATCTGATGAGCCAGAGTCTTTCTCCGTAAGAGTAAACATCGGATGTCTCCGGTCACACAGCATGTTGATGAGGCTGTGGACATATTGTGCCTTTTTACAGTAATCATATATTGTGACTGTAACTGCTTTAACCCTTCAGTCAGCATGCATTATCAAATTAACTACACAACATCTCTCTTTTCTGTGATGGGATTTTATCCTCCTCTACAGTGCCCTGCATTTCACTCACACTTACAGGAATTTATTAAACCCCCGGGCTGTAGCTGCCCTGTGCTGACTGTTACCTGAACAGACAAACTGGGAATCTTTTACTCTGCCATTCCACACAGACTGCCCTTAGGCGGAAGAGTGTGAACGAGGTGCATTGAAAGAGCCCCACTTCCTTGAGCTTCAGAAATACTGAAACCAGTCTGTAATCAACACTCCTCAGACTAATATCTTGTTTTACAGGCATGTTTGAAAACAGACACAGAATAAACCTAAAGGGTACGGCTGGTGATATTCTATATTTTGTTGCTGTCAGCTAACCTCATGAAAAGACCAAAACCAACAATGAACTGGTATTGTCTGTGAATACAGTGCCCAAAATATCTTATTTCTCTGTGCCTTCGAGCTCTGTGTTTGTCCAAAAACTATGAAAACACAATCAGCTACATTGTACTGAATTAACGTGCAATTCACCATGATTTAGTCTCTTAGAGCTTAGAGCTGGGTTGTCTGGTCTATACCTTTCAGGAAAAGTGTATTTTATTAGGACTGGCTAGATGCTAACAAGAAAGTTAATTAAATTTTAGGAGCCAAATAGCTTTGTGGTAGACGTAGACTGTACCAACTCCTAAACTGAAAATATGATATGATGATCAATGTTTTAACTAACAGACACTTAGAAACTGGGGAAGACATATAAATTGGTGTGTGTTATGCAATTATCAATAGTATTTTATGATAATACATGTGAAGATACCAATAATGATATTATTTTTTTTATTTATTTATTACACTGCTTTTAAAAATCATTTTTCCTCTTTTTCACTCCAGTTTGCTGTGGGCCCTTGAGGGGCCCAAGACCCAGCTTTGAAAATCATGACTCTAGAGCACCAAAAGTGGAATTATCTGTCACTAAAAATAGTCCCCAACAAATGTTCTGTTTCCTCCTGCTTGAATATTGTTTGCTGAAAAACAGTGTGCCCATCTGTTTGACAAAACTACAGAGCCTTTTCTAAAAATAAAAATAAAAACTTTTGGTTTGCTTTGTTTTAAAGATTTATGTATTTGGCATGAACACACACACACACCCAACAGAACAGGAACAGACAGAGTAAAAAAATCAGAAAGAATTGAGAGAGGCTGACATGATGTTTTCTGTCTTTTCGTTGGATTAGTGGATAATAAGAATTTCTGTTCAGAGTAAAGTCCTTTTCTCGCTCGTAGTCTTTCCTAAAAGACAGAGATCCAGTCTGAATAAATTTAAGATATTTGTTTAAGACCTCGTTAAACCTTTCCAAATACATGTAATCATGCTGTTTCATTTTTGTTAAAATTTCTAACAATAAAACGAATATTTCTGTTTTGTTGCAGTATATATAAAACAAAGTCAAATTATTAAAATGTCTATTGAAAATGAGAAGCATGTTCAGATGTTACCATTGTCTGTAATGTTTGACGACACACACTGTGTTTGTGCCCCATATCCAACATAATGACTGCGATCCTGATCTTTGTGGTCAAACTCTGTGCAGTCATTAAAGCGAGAGAAAAGCTGGATTAGTGCATATACGTAAATCTGCGCTAATATCAGATTATGTAATGCCCCTGTATGTTGATGAGATTTGTTATGATTTGCTGTTATTTTACCGTGGCTTATTACTCTGCCTGGAAATGTGGAGAAAGTCAGCCAAGCACAAAGAATTCTATGGCTGGACAAACATCCAGCTTGTAGTCTTTGTGTAAGTCGCATTTGTTTGCTGTTTGGAGCAACTGAACTACAGGGACATTGTGCTTAAAGGAAGAGAAACAAAACATTTTGTACTCTTGTTCTGTTTTCTCTTGTTTAAAGATAATCATAACAGTTGTTTTAACCAAGTGATGAATAGACTTATGTCAAAAAATTAAGAATTTTATGCAGAAGATTAAGAACTTGTGCAGAAGAGCTTGAGAACACTGTGTTAGAGGATTCATCACAGTTGCCATTTAAATGCCATTGTGGTCTGCAAGTTTATTTCATTCAATCTTTTACATAATGTTTAAATCAATGACTCAGTCTCATTCTGGGCTTTCTTAAAATATGAGCCAACATTTTTATTCACTTCCTTAAAAAAAGGCATTTTTTTCCATGTTTGTTGCCCACATAGAAACAGTTGTCACCCTAAATTGCTCGGACAAACAACAAACATCTCTGTTGGTTAAAAAGAACCAAAGGATTGTTGAGCTGGAACAAAGAAGGAGACAGAGCTGTTTAGTTTGATTTGATGCGACAGCTTTTTCACTTCTATAAATTATTCAATTATGATGTTTTTCCTCCGATGGTCGTGACGCTTCAATTTATATGACCTGAGCTTAGAATGAGGCATGTAGACATACAATAGAAAAGAGTAGGGGGGAGGGATGGAGATGAGGAGGCAAGAGAAACCAGGCAGGGGGTACAAAGGAAATGAGGCAGGAGAAAGAGGTGGGGAGAGAAGGTGAACAGAATAAATTGAAAATATTTGTGGGAGGGTGTGAAATTATAGCTTTTCTAGCATAGAGCCAGTCTTCCTCTGTAGCTCATTGGCAGGCTGCTGTTCAATCATTCAGGACAGGACATATGACCTCATATTTGTTAGGGCTTTATAGTAAATGTTGTCATTAATTTCATGTTTATATGGGAGTTTCTGCAGCTTGGCTACTGAGCCTGTTGGTTGTTCTACTGGTCAAATACTTTTTGGTTCAACTGAATCAACTATGAGGTCTGCTGTGACAATTGATGCACACATTCATGGTTTCCATAGGATGCTTCCTACTGGCTTCGAAGTTCCTCTTATTTTTTCCCTGTAGCGCCAACATAAGAATGACCTTTGTGGTTTTGAGTGACAGTCTGAGAATCATTGGATGGAAGTTTATTAGGACAGAATGTCAGTGTGTCCGAGTTATTAACAACCAGCACAGTCTCATCAAGTTCAGCTTAAGGCTTACTTTCTGAGTGGTCCTAATTAGCAAGTGTTGGTATGCTAGAATAAGGTGGTAAACATGGAAAACATTAGCCTACCTGCTAGACATCAGCACGTTGACATTGTAGTTATTCAAGTAATGCAACATATATGGTGATATATTAAATTTCAGGGTAAATAAATTCAATGTGTTTTACATTAAATGCAAACAAAAAAGGCATATATATGACAGAATAAAATGCAAAAACAGCAAATTGTGAAAGAATGGGAAAACCCACATACACTGAAAAAACCCATGTCCTCCCATCAGAGGCCACATTAATCACAAACACATGGCCAACAAACACTGACATAGAATAATCGTATGCCCGAGAAAATGGCAAAGTTGTCAGTTTGCTTTTCATGTTGTAGCCTTTTTTTTTTTATTTTAGCCTTTGAATGTAGATGCTTTGGCAACAACACTTTATCTGATCCCCCCGCAGTCTAAATAAATTAAACTGAACGGAGAATTGAAACATATAAGAGGAAGGATAAAAAACACACTGATGGAAAAAACCCGTCTGTTTGCGAGAATGAAAGTATGGATGGAGAAAGAGAAATGAAATTGAAAACTACGGGGGGGGGGCTTTGTGGAGGGCAGGTCTGCCCGCTGATTGGCTGCTGCCCTCACAATAAAGTCTTGAGGCAGCTCGCGGCTCCGGAGCTTAAACACAAGAGAGAGCTGCTGCGGAGCGACGCAACCGGGGCTGTCATTCATTCATACGGATTCTGCCTCTCCGGACAAACCCGCTGCCGCTGCTGTTCTGATACAGAGAATATACACTTTGATTTCCAGCATTTGCAACTGAATAATGCTGCATTGACTGTCCAAAGCGGGCAGGGACTGCTGGATTTCACCGCCTGGGTTTATTCACATGTAAGCGGAGAAAGTCCGCTGAAAGGCTCTTTTGGAAAAAGGATACGAGGGGTTTCGCACCTGGATTACTGCCTGTTGAGGTGAGCTGAGAGGATCAGTTGTGGATATATTTAGTGTTGAAGGGGTTTTTTTTATTGAATGTCAATTGTGTTTGTGCACCACAGAGACCCAGTGGCTGTTTAAAAAGCGCGCAGGTGGTGGAAAGAGCGCACTTTGCAGCTAGAGGATCGGCAGCTTTTGTAAATGAACCGACCACTGACTAAATGCTCTTTAACTGTTTATTTCTTCCAATTTGACAGCAAATACTAAGGTTGCAGCCGGAGTTGAGTGTTGAAATTGAACCTTTGCTGCTGTGTGAGTCCTGGCAGTGCGCCTTTATTGACTTTATCCAAATCTTTATCCTCCACACTCAAAACAAACAAACGTTATGATACCCACATTGACTGAGTGTACTAAGGAGCTGTCCCCCGCCCCCCCCTTTTTTTTTTACCTTAAGTGACACATGAAATGTTGATTTTAGTGAGATTTTTGAAATCAATGTCAGTGGCGGACTATTTTTAACCCCCACTACCTTCTGGCTAAGAGGATTCCCCGTCTCTCCTCCCCTGCAAGACAGTGAGGGATCAGTGAAGTTAATCCCACATCTCTCCTGAATAACTGTAGCCTGTTCTCCTTGGCTTTTCGTGCCACTGCTCTGTATTACAAGCATGCATTGGCTTTTCCTTAATGTGCTGACAAGTTAAATCCGTTTATTGGTGATTTGGCAGGACTGTTGTCGGCTGACAATGTGAGGGTGCCTCCTCTGGAAACACTTGAATGAGTTATTGTTGCTGTGGATTACATGATTGCTACTGTGCTGGTGTTGTGTAGACTGTCTCGTGGTTGTGGCGGTCTTTGTGTGGATGCAGACAAATACATGTACTTTGGGGAAGGTGGGAATTTTGTTATCCTGAAAAATATGGGTCCTTGAAGTCACAGGAGGCTGATACTTGGTGCAAGTGGGGGTGTAGTTGTAAATAAAAAGCTGTGTAGACTGAATGGGGAGCCTATGTGAATTATAGGACCTGTGTGCTCAGCTGCAGCTTAGCTGGTCATATCTTTCACTTAAGCCTGCACCAGCACTGATTCATTGATCTGCAAGATAAAAAACTTCAAAGCATCAAAATTAGGCTCAAATTGACTAACAGTATTTCACCTCAAGGTTTTTAGTGGTTGTTCTTTTGTGATTTCTGTCATATCAACTTAACAGCTGGAGTTTGCCAAGTCATAATGGAACTGGAGATGCTTTAATTTTCCCTTTGCTGAGCCCTTTCATAGCTAAATTTGACTGAAAAGTGGAGATTTTTCCTATAAGGGTTATAAAAAACTGCTGTTCAATATAAGTATAAAGCAGATCCGTTCTTCAAGCTGAAATGCGGTCTTCAAAATGTGGTGAATCGATGGACAGTTGCTCTAAAAAAGTCACACACTTATCAACTAAATATAGTCCAGTTTCAAGATATCTACTGATATGCAAATTGTCAAATTAGTGCTCACTGACATATCTTTGAAGTCTGGAATTTCCCATTCCAGACGCATCTTAAATAAAGCCTCAATACACCAAGTTTACTGTGCCTCAGTACACAAGCTGAGATTTGTCTGAATGTTGTTCCCAGATATCTGAGCCCATATATATTTGTATTTGCTTGTTTTTTTTAAAAGTTCCAGAGTAGGAATAAGTATAAAACAGTGTAGTTTCGTCTGCAGTGTCTTTCAGTGCAGAATGTTTTTGAGACTAGAGGGGGGGATTAATGTGCCTGTTAAGGACTGATGATGCCAGGTGACAGTATACTATATAACCCTGTGATTTTTACCACTCTGTGCAACAGCTGCAATCATTACCCCAAGTCAAAACACCGTTAGTAGCACCACACTCCTTACCAATGTGGATGTGGTCAGAAAGGGTGGATGAGCTGCAAGTGACTGCACTTATGTATGTATGTATGTATTGGCGTGACGTCCTGCTGTTGGATGGTGCATTGCACTGAGGAGGCGTTTAAAAAGAGTCTTCTGTCTTCAGCCGTCATAAGGTGTCAGTGAAGTGTTTTTAAAAACAGCATTTGTTGTTTCAGTTCATTCAGCAGCTTTTACAGAAGGTTTTTATAGACTAGCTGCTATAGGGTTGATAACAAATAGTCTTAAATTGCTACCACTGCATATGTTGATGCTAATTTGGCTAGCGTATGGGTGTATTTTGTTATTTCTTGCTGGCAGCTGGAAATAAAGTATTAAAAAAAGGTTAAAAGGTTGAGAGAGGCAAAGATTTATCTGTGGTGAGCCCTTTCTCTTTTGTGGTCAGAGCGTGTTCTCGCTGGTGTTGGCGTGTGTTTCCCACTCTGAAGTTGTGATATGTCACTTGCTCCTCTTTGATAATGTGCCCATGCATAACATCAGAGCTGGATTCGTTTAATAAGCTTGCTGGGACGATGCTGCTGCTTTGTTTATTCATGTTTCGTTCCCACCTTTTGATTGTAACCTTTTTAACACAGGTGTATTTTTTGCTCAGTACTCATCAGCACAGTTTTAAATACCTGTGACCACACACCAGCTTCAAACACCACTTTATTTAGACCACTTCCACTATTGCACTGTGGCCTGTTTGACCTCACTCAGATATCTCTTACCCTTATTTCCTCAAGCCATGGATGAGTGAGATTCCTCATGCCTCTCACTGTTTACTCAGCGGGAGGGGGGGGGTGTTGATTTACTGCTGGACCCTCAAAGTGTGTCACAACATTCCCCCGCTGCTATAACTTCCCTCTCCAGCCCCAATAAAGCAAAAACAAAGCACTGTTCCACTTTTTTCTTAAGCTTTCATTTCTGTGGGTGTCACATCTCAAGCATCACTGCTGCTAAGACTGCAGAGGATGTTTTATTACGTCACAAATCTCAGAGCTTTACTGCTTCGACCTGTGTAATTCTCTGTGGTTGCAGGGAAGTCAACATCGGGGAAGTGCTTAAACAGTAAATGTGATCGCCTTGCAGTAAGGTTTTTCTGTGTGTTCAGGCTTACTTCTTTACAGCCTCTGAACTGCTGATGGGTGCTCATCACCAGTGGTCGTTAACACTGTGGGCAGGGCGGGAAGAGCCTCCGCTGGCTCTTTGTTAGCCTGTATTTTGAGCAAGCGAGAGACTGGGCTCCATCATTCTCCCTCTGGGAAGCTGCCCCACCCGCACGTTTGGACACAAAATTACCTGCAAGCTCATGTCATTGATGGCTCTGCTGCCTGAAGGTGATTTTTTGTAAACTGCTGAGTTTCACTTTTAATATGACATTTGCCGGATGAGTTAGGTGCTTTTTTTAAACTGTTTCCCCCTCAGTTTGGAAATTTTCCTACAGAGAAAAAAAGGGAGATATGTTGACATTTCTGAAACATTTCAGTTGATCATGGCCTGAAAGTAAAAAAGTCCCTTTTTTTCCTCCTTTACCTCAATTCACCTTTAAATGCCACAGCACAGGATCCGTGTAATATTAGTGCCTTTCAGTCTTGTGTCTTAGTTGCCTGTTTCAGCTGAGTGTACTACTGTTCAGTGTAAATACTAGGAACCCTAACCCTACCATGAGATGTCCACTTGAGCCTGGCAATCTTCTGAGAGAATCACTGCAATATGTTTATTTATGCTTTAGCCAATGGAAAAGTTAGCACGGTGCCTAAGCGAGCACAAAAATGGCTTCGAGTCTTAACGTTCAAAGAATATCTTTGTTTAAAAATGGTAGCTGAGAACACCCTGACCTTTAATTGTTTGGAATTGATTCCGATGTTTTCAGAAAAATCCTCAGTTCCTGGAAATGTGCTCATTATTTCAATCACAAGCTACAATTTTTACAGTTTTGATGCTTTTTAATTGAGCACAGAAGCAGACAGGAATTTGAATATCCTCTGTTTTTTAAATCCAATCTAAGTCTGAACCAGACTTCTCGTTACACATGGAGGCAGATGGCTACACACACACACACACACACACACAATCACACACCACCAGTATGACAATACTTAAAACCATCCATCCCCCCCCCCCCAAGTGGGGAGGCGAGCTGTGGCATTTTGTTTGTTTACCTTCAGCTGCCACCCAGCCAGCGGCCAGGCTAAACCAACAGCAACGTGTGAAGAGTTTGCTTTTGTCGGGCCTGGGGTCTTGACTCGTGCCCCCCACCCCCCCACATCCTTCAGCACAACTACTACTACCACGACTGCACAGACACCTGGAAGCCAAATGTAAATCAGTGTGTCTCAGTTGTCGCTGCTTGTAAGCATCCTGCGCTTTGTTTTTGGGATTATGGGGAAGGCTGCAGCTGGCATGTGTGCAGAGCAGATGAGAGTAGACACTCTTGGCTTCAGAGCAGAGATGGTGGTGGTGGCGGTGTCCTCCCTCTCTCTCTCTGCACACAACCAAACTGATTAGCATTTTTTGGCCTGAGAACAGATCTCGGTTTTCTTTGGTTATCTGCTCTTCATTTGTTTCTCTGATTAAATTTATTGACTGTTCTAAAACTAAAGTGTGTTCATAGTGTTTAAAAAAGTCTAAATGCAATCCAGAACAAGGAAGAGTATCACCATAAGTACAAATATGCCTAGAAACGGGACTGAAAACAGTCAAAACCGACCTGCATGTGATTTCAGGCAACAGTGCCACTCTGATATAGGAGACACAGGGATTAGTGAAGAGGACAAAGTGCAACATCTGATCTCATGCTTTCCTCTGTCTTTTTTTTTTTTTTTTTTTTTTAGAGACTCAGCTTTTATGTTCAAAGAAGCCCATCTGCCCCTTGCAGCATGAGATTTATCCAAATTGTTTGCCCTTTGAAAGATGTCAGAGAAAACGGTGATGTCTCAGTACTGAAGATTCAATACATCTTGGTGCAAAATTAGCTTTTGTAAATCCAATTTTGTCACCTGTGATCTGAGATTCATTCAGTAAAGTGTCTGTGTGGAGCTGATATGAATCCTAAATCAATACAACTGCTCTCCTTTTCCCCCTAAAAGTAAACCAAGCTTACAAGTGTGGTAATGTAAAGTAATGAAAGGTAAGGGATTGCTCTGAGTGGCCCTCAGTGACTGAGTGACATTGACCAACTGTTTAAAACTAGATCATTAGATCAACTGGCTTTTAACTGGTTCATTTAAAAAAGGTCAGAACAAGCTACTCGACTCTGTATCAATACTTTTTTTTTGCTTTAACAATTCATTGATCAGTCTACAAAGTGTCAGAAGGTAAAGTGCCAGTTTTCCAGCTTCCCAGATGTCCTCTTCTAACTTCTTCCTGTCTGAAAAACAGTGGTATTAGATGGAGAAAAAACGCATATCAGCAGTTGGAAAATTAATTAACAATGGAACAAGTGTTATAATGGTTACTGATTAATTTTCAATTGATTGACTGATGGTTCAAGCTCAACATCTGACCAAAACAAACCCACTCCCCATCCCCTTCATGATAAGAAAAGGAAGTGTGGGATCATAGATGGGGGTTTGTATCCAAGCTGGGAAATGTGAATGAGACACATTCCCAGTGCTCGATCACCTGCTGCTGCTTATGATGTTGCTCCTCATTTGAACCCCAGCGGTGTCATAAGAGCTGCTTTGTGGATAGCTGATGTCTGTGGTTGGATGTGCTTAATCAAGAAACTGTGACTAGATGAGTCAGTGGTAAAAAGAAAAAAAACAAATAGAAAAGAGCACTGAAGATGTAAACAAAGTTTTCAAAACAGTGGACCTTTATCAGGGTGTCCCCCCTTCTCTCCCTTAGTCAGACCTGTGATCTCCCAGTCTCACCCTCTCTGCGGGGGGGAAACCACATGGTGCAGCAGATGCTCAGGCCGATGTGCTCTGACTTCTCACACTCGCCTTTCTCATGGAAATGGCTGTGGTTGTCTGGCTGAATAATGGCGATGTTTTTGTGTGTGCACACGTGCATTATGGAGGCAGGCGTGTGAAAGTGGAAGGGTGGATGGTTCGACTTGTGTGGGTGGAGACTTTAAGTGAACTTATGAATAAACAGGATTTGTTTGGGTATCCATATTGAACCGTGTGTTCCTGCAAAGGCAAAACAGACCTGTGTTTGTAAGACCGTTTATGCCACTTTATAATAGTCTGTCTTAACTTTCTCTGGTCATATCAGAGGATGTTTATCCTTTGATTTTTCTTTTTTATTACATAAGCCTCCTCTGCAAACCAAAATTACATCCCAGGACAATGAAACCCTAAATTTATTTGAACTCCATGTGCCAGTGTGTGGGCAGGTGCAGTTTGTACATCCTGGCATCCCCGTATCCGTCCCTGGCAGCACTGCAGTGCAACAGCCTCAAAGGCTTCCTGACTCGGCAGGCAGCCACAGGGCAGCATATTGTCAAGGAGTTGGGGGGCGTGAAGGGTTGTGACGGTGTGGGGGGGTGGGGTTGTTGTGCTCTGTGCCGACAACTCCCCCTCCCTAGTGTGAAAAGGCGCTTTGTGTTTTCCCCATGCAGCCATAAGTCTGCCTGGCATGGGAGTGAGCCAGAGTGCCAGGTTCAGAGGTCAGGAGGCTGGCAAAGGAGAGTGTGTGTGAGCCTCGTGTTCTATCTTTGTGAGGACCGGTTTGAGTATCAGACCTGAGAAAGAGGACAGTATGAAGTGAGACTGTGTCCCTTTTTAAAGAAGAAACAACACATTTCTAAGCTTATGTATGAAAAATTGAATTCACAAGTGCTAAAAAAGCACCTGCTCTCTGTTTAATGCACTCTGGGGGTTTGTCAGTACAGCCATACTTGGTCTGGTATGATCAGTAGCTTTTGAGAGCTGATGTTGGATTGATATCAACAGGCTGAACTCAGCAGACTCAGGCTGCCTCATGCACTGTGCATTTAATTGATCATCAGATGAGAGGTGGTGCAAATTAAAGCAAGAGAACCAATGAGAAACATCACTCAACATTTGAGCCTGCCCAAACCTGTGGAGATGTTTAGACAGCTCCTTATAAACCATCTTAAACATTATGGCGTTGTTGATTAAAGGTGGATTACAGTGTAAACGTAGCTGACAAGTGTCTAAGGCAATGTTTTGATCGGCGTTAGCCTGGCGCTTGTACCCGAGCACAAGACTGCACACGTGCTCCTCCCTCCTTATCATATTCTACCCTGCATCATGATCTGCACTGCCTCCTGGACACACACTCTGTGTCATGCAGACAAATGTCTGCAGTGGAAGGAAACAAGCAACGTGATCAAACAGTGTGCATTTCAGAGCAAAACAGGGGTCATGACATCCTGCAGGGCTACAGTTTGGCCCCGAATTTTTTTTTTTTTTTTTTTTTCTGTGGTGTACTTTTATTTTCATGTCTGAGTATAAAAACACAGTTTTAACAAGCTTTAAAGGTCATGAAATACTCGCTGTTTGTGAGTCATAGGTCATTTTGAATGAATGGATTGTCTTACTGAAGATTATTTAATAACCAAATCTAAAATCTGAAAGCTTTATGTATTTTTTTTTGAGAATTTGATTGTTTCCAACAGTTGCTGCCAATGGAATGATCCAGTGTTAGCCCCCAACTTTTTTTGGGCAACGTGGCGATGCAGGTTGTGTTAGGGGTTTAATTCCCTCTGGATCTCAGTGGGGTCAGAACTGAAAACAGCTTCTGCGAGCTCCCTATTCTAGTGTTTTTTACTATAATGTAGATGACTCACGAACCTCCCACTTTTCTTTTCTCTCTTTTTTTTTATCTCAACCACAACTTTCTTTTCAACTTTTCCAGTCGACCATTTCAACATCAAAATAAACTAAAGCCAAGCACAGTACGCCTAAATTGGACAACAGGGATCCAGAGGAGGAAGGGTGTTGACCACGTCCAAACCAATTCCCAAGCAAAACCTTCGCCGTCTGTGTTTGTGTCTGAGAGCTATTTTAGATTTGCACGGCCATCCTGCATCAGCGTCTGCGGCGTAATATCTATCCGTCAAGAAGTTGAGGGTTTTGACTGACTGTTTCTGTGTTCGTCCTTTCCGTCTTTGCAGGACAACATGCCTCAGACACCACCCTTCTCGGGGCAGCTGAACACCAGCAGCTACAACAAGAACCTGTACCAAACCAAGGAAGAGGGTTATCCCGGCCTCTTTTATCATGACAACAACCTGGTGTCCGGGTCCCTGGAGGCCCTCATTCATCACTTGGTCCCAACTGTAGACTATTACCCAGATGTGAGTATTAGTTCTTTTACATTTTACCCTTTTCTGTTACCTCTGGTGGTTTCTTTTCCTTTGCGGTCTCATCAAAGTAAGGAGGTAAAGCCTTTTTTCTTTTCGTTCTGTCTGAGAAGCTCCTGTGCTTTGAGATCCTGTTAAGTGACAAAGTCACTTTCATTCCCTTTTTCTCTCTTTCTTTTGTGCATCTTCTTTTCTCTCTGTACATCAGGGATTAAAAGTTCTAACTTACCCTACTTGCTATTTATACATACTGTTGTTGAGGCATCACTCCCCTGGGTTGTGATTTCATGTAGTTTTAAAGCCAGTTTTCAAACTAAAATGATTAATTTGTCATGATGATTTGTACTGTTTATAGTAAACTTGTTTTCTCTTCTCTTTGCAGAGGACCTACATCTTCACCTTCTTGCTCAGCTCTCGCCTCTTTATCCACCCATATGAACTCATGTCAAGGGTGTGCCATCTGTGCATGGAGCAACAGCGACTTGGTGATCCCCAAGCTGACAAGGTTTGCACAACAAAACAAATTTCAGCTTAACTGCTTAAAATTTCCTGTTCCTCTTCATAAATTTTAGCAGTAAGTAAAATCTAACCCTAATTTTTTATTGTTTACTCAGCAATTATGTATTCATGCTGCATTTTCAGATGAGAGTCAGGAAGATTGCTCCCAAGATCCTCCAGCTGCTGACGGAGTGGACGGAAACCTTCCCATACGACTTCAGGGACGAGAGGATGATGCGGAGCCTGAAGGAGCTGACCCACCGGCTGGCCAGTGGAGACGAGGTCGGTCCTGCCTCTTTTATTTCTTCATGCTGCTCACCGTAGACTTGCAATGAAAGAGTTATTAATTCTAAATGAGGTAACCAACAAAGGCTTGCCTGCTGATTAGATAATATGTTTAATTCAGTGGAGGGCTGTTTTGTAGAGCGCACATGCAGCAAAGCTACAGACACAGGCAGATTTTTGCTAATAGCAGTGGAGAGCGATAGAGGGGGCATCTCTGGCAACAAAGCTGTTTTGAGGCCGGCTGAGTGGAGAGAAAAGCCCCATTGTTAATGGGCTAGGTGTTTTTTTTTGTCGCCTCTGCTCTCCTTCCTAGGCAGCATTTGAATTGTTCCACTGCTGCAGAGCTGAATGTCACTGGCTTAGTGTGTCAGTAGTTTCCACCGCGCTGTTTGGGTGAAAGTTTTTTTAGTGGCTCTGGACTGTTTTTGTCCTGTGCACTCTGTTTTCTTTGTAGCACTTACAGACCCTCCACATTAACACAGAAAAGAGGTGTTTTGACAAGTGGTGACTCATGTTAGCATTTCCTGTCACATGGAAATGGCAGAAATTAGTGTGACAAATGTGAAATGATAAAGTTAAAAAAATATCAATGCACTTAATCAAAAGTCGAACAGTTTGTATAAACCAACATTCTTTTTTTTTTTTGCGCTAAGTGTTAGTGGAGAATATCAACATCAATTCCATGTAGCTGATAGGCGATTAGCTTAACCTAGCTTGCCACATGTGTTTTAATGCGCTCTTTTTGGGATGATGTGCATGTCTGAGTAAGTGTATGTATTTTGGGGGGTTTTGACTTAAAAAACAAGGCAACTGAGACAGTGACAGAGTATCTGTCCTAACGGAAGACATCCCTCCTTCACCGTCCAGGACAAGGAAATATAACCCACCCACCCCCAGAGTTTATAGTGCAGGTTTCACATGACTCATCAATAGTACAAGCACGAGTATTGATCCTGATTTTAACACAAAATCAATGCCTTTATCACATGACACGTTTACAGCTCCCCATATCTGTGCTCTTTATGCAACCCTTAGACAAAAAAGACATCTTTACCAACAGTAATAGACACTCTATCTTTTGATGGTCACACAAACATCTTTAATTTCACAGTAGGTTGGCTGCAGTTGGCATTAACACCGCCCATCCAAATATATGTCTTATGTTGAAATCAGTTCTGGCCTCAAGAAATAGATAAAGAGACATTTAACACAAGATTTCCTGGTACTTTCCACTGAGGTTATGTCACACTAATAACATTTGTATTCATTGCAGGCAACTGTGGTAACCATGGCAGGTGTTAAATGGGATAGTTGCTCTGACAGTTAGATTGCGTAATAATTCTAACATTCACTTTCAATTTCTGGTCCAAACACGTCCTTCAGGTCAGTAAAATGATAACATAAATGATGGGAGTGAGAGCTTCACTGAAATGTCACAAGCTTTCCTCACAGTTCTTATTAATTACGTGGAAAACCAAACTGAACCAGATGTTGCCACTGATTGACCCTGTATTAACATAATTAACAGCAAAAAAAACCCTCTTGCGGTGAATAGCTGAAGGCTTCAAACACTAGATCTATGTACTGTGTTGACAAAACAACTTTAACAATACTTGAACACGCCGCAGATGTGCTGCAAGATTATGTAAGCCATGGGCACATGTTCTCAAGATTAGTGCATGTGACCCAGTGGGTTTTTCAAATTAGTGGTTCTTAGGAAAGCTTTGGTGCTTCGGGTCTTTCAAATAGCCACAAGCGAATGCTAATGAAGAAAAGTTGTGATATTGTTTATCCGTGTCTCCACAGATGATAACTCATGATAAGAAATAAAAACACGATTCCTTGCTTGGGGCAATGCAACTGCCATGGGAAATCCAGCTGTTAAAGTTTGAGGAAACAGTCTGATGAGACAGCAGGGGTTTGATAAGAAAACCTCATTTGCATTCATGTTTCTCGCAGATTCTTTAACTCATGTTTTCAAAACAAAACCCAAATGTCTAACCATCGGCAGGGCTTTGGTACAGAGTTAGGTAGCGGTTCTTCAGAGCGTTGACCACAGCGCTCTTGGAAAGGGTTTGAGTCCAGAATAGACGTCCCGAACATCTGGTCAGAGTCGTGTCCAGACCACACTCAGAACATTTCCAGGACCTTGATCTCTGTAGTAAGACTGTCATTATGGATGTGGTTGGATATATAGGGAAGCAGCAGCTGAGAAGAAAACAAGCACTGTGATCTTGATCTGACCTCATTTGGTGGGACTGAATCCTTGCCTTCCCTCAAAATGTGCAGTTTTTTATTTTGCGCTCTGTTCTTTTTCTCTTTGCTTTATTATGATAAGACTCAACAAATCCCACAATATATATTCTGTTTCAGTGCCTGGCACACTTGATATAAGGCAGATTTTTGGACCAACTTCACTGTTGTTACTCAAAATATTGCGTGCGTAGTACCCTTTCTATGACAGATGCGACTGCATTGAGAGTTTGAAGTTGCTCTGGGAAATAATATATCTGCAAAAGCAGTCTTTCCACATTGCAATTACAAGTAAATGTCGAAAATACAAACTTAGCATTGTTATCTGGTTTGTGATTTCTTCATGACAAAACTTATCAAAGGGAAACCAAGTATATAATGTCCACCTTTATTGTTCAGGAGGGTGAAAAAATGTCTTTTAGCTCACCAGGATTAATAAGGAACAACTATTAGCATCAAAGAACACCAGGGCACCAAAATATTAAATGACGGATTCGAAAAAAACAAACAAATAAAATCTTAGAAGCAGTAAAAAAAAAAAGAAGAAAACATTTTTATTGTTTTCGTGTCCTGGATAAATGAGAGAACTTCTTATCAAATATTATCTGTGTTTATGGTGCTGGAACTTCTTGAGGGTTAAATGAACAAGTCATATTTGATTCTGTTTTGACCAAAATGGTCCCAAAAGCAAACGGCAATTGACTCAGTCAACTCTAAAGGGTTTATGGAAATTTAGTTAAAGCACTTTTTTAATACAGTTCAAATTGTTTTAAGAGGGAATTATTTTCATCAGACATAACGACCGGTCAAATTCAGGTATGTCCAGCTTTAGCAGTTTTTACAAGTCAAGACGTCACCGGATAATGGAAACTCTGGCTGGGAGGTATTCCTGCCCTGTCGTGACTTGGCAACATGGACGTACTTGTAGATAAAATTATCTTCTGCATTTTTTACTGTCTGTTCATTAGTGCTGCTTGGCCAACCTGCTAAAATCAGTCAGGCCTTTTGTGGGGTCAGGTAGTGCTCCACAGGAAGTGAATCCGCTCAGCCAAGAAAAACAGGACCTCTAGTGATTCGATGGCACGAACCAAGTGCGCGCTCAGTCGTGGTGACTTGCGCTGAGCAGCCGTCTGCCACCTCAAGATCACTGCCAGGGTCGAAAGCGTGGGGAACAGCGCGCCCCCGCTAGGCCCCCTCATTCGCAAAGGCAATAGATTTGATGAGCAAATGTGAGTCCCTCTGCTTAGAAATGTCAGGCATGCTGTTGTCTCCAAGATCTGTGACTATATTTATCCGACCCTGGCCCGTCCTCTGTTTGTAGCGGGGACAGAAGCTACGGCAGATGGCTGACTTTGAAGTGGCAACTGGAACGATTTTTACTGGTGGCGTGTCTCACTGTTGTCCAACTGTGCAGGACCGTGGTGAAGCATTAGCTGAGTGTATACAGTGTTTACACTGATATCACTATGTTTTACTGATGATATTTTCAAAGCAATGATTGTTTTTTGATATCTTTTAACCCCAACTTGCATTTTGCATTCAACCCCTTGATATTAGAGAAAAGCAGCTACACAGTCTGGGAGGTCAGTGGTTCAAATAACCGAAGATATTCAATTTACAATGATATGAAACTTTGAAAAGCAGCTTATCCTCACATTTAAGTAGCAGGAACCAGACAATGTTTGGGTTTTTTGCTTGATCTCTGATCCACAGTCCATCTAGACCCGCACTAATAATGAGTCCTCATTTTTCTCTGTAGCTTAAGTTTTCTTTTCTCTCTCTGTGCTGTCGCAATCACCCCTGGCTAAAACTGCAATATCCACAGAACCGCAGTTGATTGGCTGACATGCAAGCATGTCTGTTCATGTGCCATCACACCTATCACAGCCACATCGCCAGTAGATACGCCCATTAGTCAGGCTTTGGGAAGTGAATTCAAGAACGGGTCCCGCCCTGGCTGTTTCCCGCAGAGTGATGAGAGTCTGCTCATTGTTCCCAAGTGCCTGAGTACTGCGACGACTCCTCACACTTGATTGCTGTCTGGGCCTCCATTCATTATAGGCCTAGTTGAGTTTCTTTGCACCCTGTTGAACTGGAGTCTTGTTTGTAGAACCCAGATTTTGGAGGCTGAGTTGGCAGAAAGTTCAGGGAGAGATGTGGTTGTAAGAAAAGGGGCCTCATCACCCCTGAATTTTTTTTGTAGGTCACTAATTCTAGTGGTTTGGAAAGAGGCAACATACAGGATCATCTATACTCATACAGTAACGCAAAATCCCCTCCTCATATAGAAAATCAAACACACATGTTCTTCTTTTCTCCATAGACCTTCTTATGCAACCTCCTTGCTAAACTGTGTCAGTGAGGGAACAATTATATAACCGTGGCCTGTTTTGAGTCCAAGGAAAGGTTCGAAACAGGACGACCTCTCAACCTCTGAGGCCAGGGAGCCAAGAGTCTCCCTCCTCTGCTCCTTTTGAGCTGAGTGGCCTTAATGAGCGCAGCACGAAAGGGCTTGCATAACATTGTGAGCGACCCTCTCAGCGCATGACCGAGAGGATGCTTTCCTACAAAATAAACACAGTAGGCATCACATTTTGAGGGTCATTCTGTGGTTTGGGAAGAGAGCTGGCATCGGTTTGCAGTCAGTTCTGCTGACATGCAGTCAACATGTGTGTTGTAAATTCCATTGAGGTTGTTATCACTCTCTACCACAGAATAGTGGTTTGGGTTTAACCTAAAAAATGCCTACAGCTGAACTAAACACAGTGGGCTGCATGTACGCTACTGGATAATCACACTCAGCTCTGCAAGTGTTTTTCACACTCTCAGTCACCAACCTAATGGAAAAAAATGTAAGCGTATGAAAACACAGTGTTTTCATCCTATTTCAGAGCTGTAGAACAGGAAACAAAGCTTAAGCTTATGGTAAAGAGTTGGGAGTTATCTTGGGTTCCTCAATGCTCCAGAGAGTTCGTCTTATGAAACAACCTTCGAATGCTGGAGTTTTGTGGAAATATCATCAGTCCATTCTGTAGATGTTCCTTGAAGAATATGTTAGATTCCCAAGTAGGTGAACAATAATAAGACTGTTGAAGCTCCTAACATTGAGGTCTAACTAACTGATTCTCCTCTCCTTCTTGCTCTGTCCTCCCCTCATCCTTCCACAGGTCTACAGGAAGGCAGTCAGCCAGATGAGCCAGGGCCTCATTAGGAGGTTAACAGTGCTCAGCCAGTACGAAGAGGCGCTGGTCAAGATTAACGCCACGGCGGCTGAGCGACTGACAGCTCTCAAGGCGAAGCCCCAAGCGGCCATCCAAAGAGACATGCTGTCCATCTGCAACGACCCGTTTACTGTCGCCCAGCAGCTCACGCACATAGAACTGGTGAGATCATTACAGATGTTGTTGGACTTCTCTTTGTTTATTCCTTATTTAGATCTTTTTTTTTCCTTTTTGTCAAGGTCAGCGCCAGTTGATCTATCAAACACCTATAACTGAGTCAGACTAAGCTCAGAGGGCTAATTCATTCATCTTGTCTTAAAAGTCAGTTTATATGATTACATCCTATCAATCACTTGTTCTGATGCGTCAAACCAAATTAAGATGTAAATGTTACCTTCTAAAGGGCAATCAAAAATCCTGCCAATGAGACATACTAATGTAAGCTCATGAGCCAATGAGAATAGGACCAAATCGATCCTGGAAGAGGGAACATGTGAGAGAGGGGAGAGCTGACACGTATGATGGATTAGAAATCACTGTGGTGGTTGAGGTTAACCGAACGGCACAGCTCCTCCCATGTCCGACCTACAACAGCATTGATTTTAAACAGCAGTGTTTGACCACAGCTTTATATTCATTCCGTGTCAGTGTAACACTGAAAAACCAAATCAGTCAATCTGAAAATCAAGAAGTCAATGAAGGTTTTCATCTCAGATCCAAAAGATTCACTTTGATTTGAATATTTTTATGCTCACTTTTAGTTTTCTTGCTCTAAAAATTGAATTCAAACTAAAGAACTAGGAAAAAAAGTTGAGGATACCATAGAGAAAAACATTTTTTTTTAAATACACCATGACATTGTAGTCCTTCTGCCTCTTCTACTAATGTCAAAGTATTCACATCCTGCTACCACTACTATGTCCTCCACCCTAGCATGAAATTTCAGCTTACAAAAACAGCAACTAAATCAGAAAAAACAAATCCGTTGCTTAAAAGAGCACACATGCCAGAAAAATTCCTTTTGCAGCATTTTTATGGCAATGCTCTTCATGAAATCATTGAGTTCTACCATAGACAGGACACTTAAAGTCCTATTAGCTGTGTGAGATTAGCTCTACAGCAGCTACTGTGGCCACAAGTGACAACTAGAGGATAAGGGTACGTGCTTAAATGCAGTGTAATAGTAGAGCAAGTGGAGAAGAGCAGATGAATCAGAAAAATTAGTTACTGTTGTCAGTTTGACAACAGTATCTTTCTGAAGTCTGCCGACATTAGCTAACATTAGCCCAACGAAAGCTGCTGACATACCAGACCATGAAGCATAACTACTGACAGGCCTGAGCGCACCGAATTGAACAAGTGTAAGATTTATTGCTTTTAATTTCCAACTTTCCATTTCAAAGAGGAAAAAAAAAAACGGTTTATTTTTCTCACACAACTTGGTCTCACAATTCCCTTTATGGCCACAGCCATAATAACTCTTAATGATTCCTCAAATGCAAGTGCTTTGAAGGTGATGCAAACTCTTGCAGAACATTCATCAACAGTCAGCCAACTAAAGATGGTGCAGGGAGTTGATTTTTTCCACTTTTGCTTTCTTCTCAGGAGAGACTAAGTTACATTGGACCAGAAGAATTCGTCCAGGCCTTCGTCCAGAAAGACCCACTAGACAACGATAAGGTAATGACTGCATTCCTTTGTAAGAATAAATTGCCCAAAAAAAGGGGAAGTGTATACAGTTCTTATGCAATCTTTTTTTCTGGCTGAAATCCTGTGTGCAGACATGTTTTGTCTCCGTCTGGTATGGGTTATGAGTGAGACGGCCTAGTTTCTCCTCCAGACGGATGTGAAGTTTATATAAAACAGAGACTGGCCAACGCACAGGTCAGCGTGAGGCCAGGTGATTTCTAGACTGTAGCAGCAGACCAAATATCTGCCCCTCACACACACACACACACACACACGTGCAGAAACACAGACTCAGACACACCTCGCTGACAATTTCCTCAAATCATCCCAGTGTCTGGACGGGATGGGCATGCATGCACTTCATCTCCTAGCAACCACCGCTGCCAAGGGTTTGTGTTTGGGAAGGGTGTGTGTGTGTGTGTGTGTGTGTGTGTGTGTGTGTGTGTGTGTGTGTGTGTGTGTGTGTGTGTGTGTGTGTGT